>CAWYPQ010000128.1:0-37323 GCA_963965965.1 Trididemnum nubilum
CCCACAGATGAAGCAAAACACATCTGGATGGTTTTGACATTGCCTTCGTTTGGAACTCATTTCTACTGCTTTCTCACTAACAAAATCTGTTCTCTTATTAAAAACACTTAAGGTAAATTATGCTGTAAAGAAAAAGTGCTCGTTGACCTACTTGTCGAATTGACTGCAATACAGTAACCTATTCTCCATTATATTTTTAAAATTCTACCATAAAATTTCTTTTCTTACAAGCATCAATTTTTTGCTTTTTCAATAGACAATGTAACCACTCTCATGATGCTGCAAAACAACATGTGGTTGTAGGCATCATCATTGAGCTTGTCAAGTAGCTGCAACTGACATAAAAGTGCAATTAATGCCCATTGCCCACTGGTCTCAAACATCTATCAAACTGAGAACGGAAACAAATTCCTCACCACGAAAACATAAAAATGGACACAAATTTTATTCAAATCGGTCACATATATTATGAGATAATGCAAATTATGTTTTCACCACTTGATGGCGGAATTTCGCCTCAAAAATCATAAAAATGCTAATTACTCAAGCCCCAATCACTTTATTGTGCCAATTTTTTTTTAGCTGATGCAGAATGAAGAGTGGTATTTTTAAAAATTACTCGCTGAAGCATGTCGGCTATACAGTGCCATCTTGTGGCAAAAACATAATTTTTTGGAAAATAATGTTGCAAATCATAAAATAGCTCAAAAACTAGAGCCAATTTGGCAAAACTGACATCATTTTTGCTTTCAGCTTTCCCAAATGACCCTAAAAAGACTCTAATATGGTGTGTTTTTTGAAAAAATGTTTTGTTTTGTTGGCTTGTGTTATTTGCCAATGATCACTTTTTTACTCGTAAATGGTTTTATCAGGGAGTTATACTATTATATTTCAAAAAAATTTTGAGCGTGTATTTATACCCAACCTCTGGAAAAGAGTCAAATAGCCATTTTATACTAGCGTACTGATTAAACTACAAAATAAATTTCCAAATTGGCCCAATGCTTGCTAAGATATTTAGAGTCACTACTATATGGCAGATGCGAGTATGAAAAATTTTTAATTTAGATATTACGAGTTTTATTAAAGGTATCGACTTGGTTTTTGTTTCTAAATTCCAATTTTGGGGGGCACGGAATCATAATTTTTGGTTATTTTTATAATATTTTCTCAGAAAAGTTGATTATTTGAAGTTTTTTTTAATTTTGGGGGCTAAGTTGAGGCCCGAAAATGGGAATGAAGGATTGCACAAAATAAAAAAAACAAGTATGCTTTAAAGTCTTGACAATACGCATTTTTCAGTGCGTTTTCTTTTTTTCATGACAATTGTAGTCTTCATCACCTATGTTGTATTTTCTGAAACAAGCTTCCAAAAATACCTCCTTTGTTTTTTCAAATTTTGAATTTATTGCTTGCTCTATATGAATACAAACATTGATTGTTTTAAAACAATTACAGTTTTTTCATACTTATACCATAAAAATATGGCTAGCCTATGTATGTATCAGAATCAAGAAATTTACCTTATTGAGCAATAATCAGAGATCGTTTTCTCCAGTGCTTCATTATGAGGTTAGTTGCCTTAAATGATTTTTATTTGATTACATTTCACCAAATGATATTAATTAGAGATTGCTTGTGCAAATTAGGAGATATAAAGTGCTAACTAAAATTAAGTAAGTTATTTTGATCATTCTCATCAATTTTGCATACATTATTTTAGAGCTTGCATGCAAAATATCTTAAATTTTTTTGTTATTTTTAAAGCAAAATGTTCAATTTTTTGGCTATTCATTAAAAATTTACGCAATGATTATCAAATAACTGAAAAAAATTAACAAAACCTAGACCGTTAATAGTACTGATTATTACATAAGGTCCATTAAAGTTTTTCATCTTAATATTATAAGGATTAACTTTTTAGATTGTGCTCATTATAAAAAAAACGTATGCTACAACAAAGAAATTATTAAAAAATACCAGGTTATCAAACATCTGAATTGCTTCTCACTTAGGTCAATACTCATGTACAGTATTAAGTAATTTTGAGTGGGCCTAGTTATGCTGTTTTCTCCCAGAACCTTGATATTCGTTTGTGTATGTGATTTCAATTGTCATTTAACTTTATCTAATCAAAACCAATTTTTTTATACTCGTTGTATTACGCTGAAGCATGTAATGAATTTGCGGGGCCCATCTCCGCGTCATTGCGCCCAAGCAACACTGCTACTTTTGAAGAAATTTCACAGCATTGGCGAGCCGTTGGCAACACTGTCTGATTTGCCTGGCCCAAGATTTGAACTCCCGCTCCAGAGACGAACGCGTTACCGCTCGACCAACCGGCCGGTCATTTAACTTCATTCCAAGTAAAATCCCAACTGCATGATAAGTAAATTTGCAATGCTAGTTTATTATTCTTTCAAATGACGTTTAGTAGCAATGATTTGGAAATGAAACCACGTGTATAATATTTTGTTATTTGCATCAGCATATTGGCTCATGATATTTTTGAGCTCAATTAGTCAAAAAGTATATACAGGGTGTTAAAATTAAACATACCCCGATACCAGTATATTATTGAAATAATACCAGTATACAGTATTGGTATGTTACTTTTTAAAAATCTATATAAGGCTTTTGCAATGATTAAAAGTGTATTTTATAATAAAAATTCACTAAACGCCATTTCAACAATGACACCTATCTTGTAATTGACTAGCATTTAATATATTTCTTAGCAAGACCAATATAATGCTTTGTATAATTGGTGTCCAAAACGCCAATTAATGTTTACTACATGTTACATGCAGGCTGTAGCTGTATTATTATTTGCTCAGCTGCATGTAAGGTAAAACTTAAATGCTAAAAAAATTTGTCTCTTTATCACACTTTCATTTCACTTAAATGAAGAAATTTTCATGAGCTGTTTTTGTTGCATTATTGGTAGCTGAATAGTGAGGTTGTGATATACCAAAAAAATAGTTCTGTTTACACACATTTATTAACAACTGCTATCAGTTGTCATCCGAAATTCTTTATCAAAAAAAAAAAAAAAAAAACCTTTATACTATCCAAAAATATTTTTGCTTGAAAATTTTATTCAATCGTTCATCCCCAATTTTTGATTTCAATTTACCCGCAAAAACCAAAAAAAAACAAAACACAATTAAAACACAATTATATAGCAAAATTAGCCTTAATTAAACCCTAAGTTCAGATTCCCCCTCCCCAAAAACATAAATTTTGACACAAAAACTAACTTTCTGCCATAAGTATGGGCCTCAAAACTGATTTTTGTATTTTTACATACTCTCGTCTGACATCTAGTGGAGATTTTCGATATCTCATTAACAAACTGTCCGATTCAATTTTGTTTTTATGTAGCTTGAGCCATCCTATGTAGATGATCTGTAAGCATTTCATATAAATTTTCCAATCTAGGGTATTTGGCATTTGTTGAAATATAATGGAGCAACCCCAGGGATAAATCTAAGCAATAATGATTATCAGGGGTAAATCTGAAGATCTTGAACTAATGTTTAAATTTACGCCTGAAAATTCCATTTATGAATAAAAAAGTTTTTTTTATTTTTGATGTTTTGTAGTTTTAATGCTGTGATTGTCTGTTTGTATATTGATTAGCGCATTTTCCTGTTGAAGCATGATATATGAATTAAGTTGATAACGTAATGATGCTTCTTTCCTAGTTTAGATTAGTTTCTATTACTGCAAAAGTATTTATCTTCATTTTTTATGCAGTGTGTGTTATTTTACAATTGAGCTGTTGATAAAAAATTTTGAAGTTAAATATTAACACTAAAATCTGATAGCCAAATTGGAATTTTTTTGAGATATTGCAAGCATATTCTAACTTGACGCAAGGGCATGCAATGCTATCGTACATAATATGCCGTTTTGCAATGGTTCGTCTGAAGAATTCAAACCATTTTGTCAATAAAAAAACTACGATTGTCATCTGCAACTTAAAAGGGTAAAATTTTTGTGATGAAAGTATTTGTGATGCCCTAGCTAAATACGTGCATAACAAAATGGTGATTGATTCTTCAAAATACACCATAAGAAAAAGAAAACTTTGGTGGAAAGGCAATGCGCTTGCTACATCAAGAATGAAATTGCAAATGCTGAAATACGTATTTTAATTTGTGATTAAAAAACAGTTTATTTGAACTCAAGTTTTTCTGGAGATCGACAAACAAATTCATTAAATTTAGACCATTTTGTTATACAAAACATTTCAACAATGTTATGACATTTCTTTTAAATGCTGGAATCGAAAACTAGGAAACCAAAAACGTGTAAGGACGTAATATCAAATCAAAAAGGAACAAAGTAGTTTTACGTTTAAACACCAAGTAGCATTAAACAAAACATAATTAAAAAGACCATTGTCACCACCATTTTTCAGAGGCTGTTCAGCGTTCAGGTTTCTAGGCAATACGTAAAGTTTTTGAACAATAGCAAATGTTTTGGGTTGCTACAAGCAAGACGATGCGTTTAAAAAAATATTTTAATGCAACTTGTTTATTTTGCTTCATGTTTCTGAAAATCCATACTGACAATGCATTCCATTCATGCTATTCATTCAAACTTCATTTTAATCAACTGCATACTTGCTAGGTGTCCACGGACGTGCGTGCTAATTTTATCCTGGAAACTTTCAGTTTAATTGGGTGCTGTATTTCAATCGTGGCCCTATTTCTCACTATTGTTGTGATAGCTTACTACAGGTATTGTTTAATTCAGAAAATATAAAAAAAATAACTAAACATGTAATATTGTTATTTTTTGTTCTCTCGAACTATGCAATGTGCATTAGCATATGAAGACCACAAAACTATAAACATATCTAATGCCGTAGCCAAAGGATTTGAACCCGCATAAAAATGCTGGAGCCCCGACTGAAAAATTTTTACTCAGTAACACTGTAGGTATTAGTGGCAATTACCACTATATTGAGCTCTATCTTATCTACGAGTTACGGCTACAACCGTAACTAGTAGATAAGATGGTCTATGGCTCTCTACATAACTAGAAAACAAAAAAATGTAATGCCAATTATGATACCTAAATCAAAAATTGTTTTCTCTGTTTTTTCCATGAAAAGAGTAATAAGAGGCAAGATCAAATAAATGTTTCACACGAATAATGCTTAATTTCAGAGAGCTGAGAAAGTATACATCCGGAAAAATTCTTTTTCATTTGTGCTGCAACCTATGTATTTCTTTCATTATTTTTGTATCTGGAATTTCAAATGCACTTGGCAACCCGGCCGGATGTACAGCAGTAACTTTTCTTCTTCACTATTTTTTCTTGGTTTCTTGGGCTTGGATGGGGGCTTACAGTTACGAAATGTACATTGTAATAATAAAGGTGAGTTTTCATTAAAAAAATGTATAATTAGAAGCAATATACTTAACGTGAATTAAAATGCTTAAAGCAAAAATAAGATGCTTTATAATTGTGTGATTTTAGAAATATTAAAAAAAGCAGGTAACGATGATTGCGTATATTTGAATGCAACGTTTCGTATTTTTCCAAATTTTATTTTTCATTTGAGCACCGTAGTTAAAGTTACTTTAATTAATTAATTTTCTTGAGTTGGCTAACATAATTATTATTATTAAAGCAAAAATTATACCTTTATTACACAGCCTGCCGCAATACTTTTTGATGTGTGTGATGATACAGACGAAATGTTTGTTTTGCTTAGAATGACTTGAATAGCAAAACAGTACGATTGTTTGAAAGTAATTAAGCATTGTGGCAAAGCTGGGTGAACAAAGTAATCATATACGTATATAAACATTTTGCGGTTAATTTTAAATTTTATTGGCGTTAGGGACCGTTTTGTTTTATAAAGCTCTCGAGACCGATTTTTTGTGGTCTTGGTCTCGGCTCTTTTGCACCGGTCTTGTTCTTGGTTTCGAACCATCGTGGTTTTAGGTTAGACAACTAGATTTAGCACCTGGAGATTTAAATTGTCGCATTTAACATGAGAAAAGAACTCGTTTGCACATAAAGGTTTTGATGGCAAGAAACGAAACCAAATCCAAGGAAAATTAAATAGTTTTTGCCCAATTCGAGCACTGCAGCTGTTTTCATGACGTACAGTACTTCTGCTTTCGCGATTTACAGTACCTTAATCCTATATAATATACATTATGTGATCGAAGTTTTTGTGTCAAAGCGTTTAAACAACGAAGTTTTACCAGTCGCGTCGCGAAATTAGGAGTAAAAATTGCTTAAAAAACAAAAGCGCTGAACCTGGTTTCACAATGTGCAAACTCATGTTTTCTCAATTTTGTACCGATTCAGAACGTATTTTGTACTGTTTCAAAGCAAACCAAATTTTCTACTGAATCAAAGCAATAAAATTTCAGTAGTTTTGTTGTGTTTGCAAGCAAAATTGGTTTTATTTTTAGATTATAGAGCGCTGCACAAGCAACTCAGAAAGTTTTTAGCATTCGTTTTAGACTGTTGAAAAAAGCTTGCCTTTCGCTTTTTAGCAATGGGAATTAAACAATTTTACAAACATTGTCGCTAAAATTGACGTCGATACTCTCTAAATGTAAGAACAAATTAACAACAAATGAACCCGAAAATCGGCAAAGGAAAGTGGCTCAGAACCCAAAAATAAAAAAGATTTAGATTTTAAGTTTTTGGCTGTTAATGCAATGTCATAGCAGCATACATTCACAAATTAGTTAATTTTTTGAAAATGAATTTAGTTTTTGCTTAAAAATATCGATTTAGTGTTTTTTTTTCCTTTTTCCGTTTTTTTTTCCTTTACTCCGTTTTTTTTTCCTCAAAACAAAACCAAGCAAGTGATGCTTAGTGGTAAAATTGATCTATAATACAACAATAGATAATTGTGGCCATTGTGATTTTCGTAAGTTGCTGCATAATAGGAAAATATTTTGCCGGTTTGGTCAATATTGGATGTAAGCAGCACTGAACTATAAACTATTGCATCGAGAAACGCTTTCGTAGTCTTAACCGGACGCATTCGGAATGCGGCAGCAATTTGATGAAAAGCTTGCCCCAAACTCAGGTGAAGACCAAAAAAAAAATCTTTACCGCAATTTGATGGAATATTCGGCAGGAAATTGACATTCTATCAGCGATTTTTTGGTCTAAACAACCAGGACGTTTCTTTTAGTAGGGGAACGCTAAATTTTCATAGGGGAACGCCAAATCTCGATGGGGCTGCTAACTGTCAATGGGGGGACGCGTCCCCCAACAATAATATTTAAATACTGGATAAGCGGTAGGCCACCGGCACGAAAACGTCCATTAACTGTAGCTAGCCTGCAGTTAATATTAGCGTTAGACCTACTGCACATTGCGGAACAGCATTTCACATTAAGTAACTATTGCTTGCTTGGGCCCAGTATCAGCACGTAGTTTCGTTGGTTTAATGGAATAGCAATGTTTTCTACCTAGAGCGAGTATTGCTTCTCTGGTAAATTATAGAATTAAGCAGTAATAAAAGTTTATTGCAAAGATACAGGTAGTAAGATAAACGCAAGAAAAACTACAGACGTAAAATTCGCTAACTAAAATTCCGAACAGATTTTTGTGCAATGTTGGACTGTGGCGGCCGTTTAGGTGACGGACTTGAGTTTGATGAAGCGCGACGATGGCAGCTTGGGAGGTTACCGGAACTGCAAAAAAAATAATTTAATTAAAAAGAATATCATACGTACTAACAATAGGATAGCTTAAAAGTAAAATTTCTGCATATTAATGTAAACATTTCTGTAGTCATCTTTTTATAGTACGCAGTAATTTAAAATAATGGTGCATATGAAAGTGTCTCTGGTAATACCAGGTTCATTGACAAAACACTGCCGAGAACAAAAAAAGAATGAAACAGAACCGTTGGTATCTGCTTTCAATGAAAAAATTGTTCAGAACTGCTTTGGTGCTCAGTGGCCTCGAAAGTTTTCAATAATATTGAGATTTCAAGATACTGCATATTATAAAATTCACTGTCTCGTTAGATTGGATTAAAGGTCAATTATTTAAACAGAATGTTTATCAAAGCCAGCTTAACAACTGCTAAAATATTTCTCAGCTGCCGCAGCAAAAATCAATTGGTTGCTATTTTACATAACCACGTAACCGCAGTTTCTTCCAACTCGACAGCGCAAAAATATTGTGTCTCCAGTTGAGACAGAATGTTTGGTTTTTGATAACGCCACATCCTGGGGCGACCAACCTAATGTGAGACAACTCATCAAGGAGCTCTGATGCCAGTGGTGCCGATCTTTGTTGAGCATTGGGGGTAATAATTTGCAATTTTACTCCAATTTTGCCCGATTTTCGACATTGGGGGGATGAACCTCGACCACGATCTTTTTCAGGTAAGCAAGTTAAGTGAAGACCGAAAAAAAAGGTCTTCACTGAAAATTGAAGAGTTTTTTCCCCGAAATCACGTGAAGACCACAAAAAAGGTCTTAACGTCATCCAGCGCTCATATGCAGACCACAGTAAAACCAGAGCTGGGCACTCGCGCCGCAACTATTTCACTTGCGATAGCGCTTGCGCCGCAACTATTTTTAAACGGTTGCGCTGACGCTTGCGCCGCAAGTATTTTGGCAATTTTGAGCGCAATTGCAATTTAAATAAGCTGACGATAAAGAATAAGAAAAAACATTGGCGAGGAAGATTTGTAAAAGCCTCGTCATGGGAAATTGCATTCGTTTACTGCTTGCAAAACTTCGTTATACAGCACTATTCACAGTAGGAGTTTTTCACTGAAACTTTTTCCATGAAATGTTTTGCCGATTTTTCAAAATTTCAAACTTTTCAATTGCGTATTTCAAAAAATGGTTGCAGAATCAAATTTTTAAGAGAAAAATTACTAATATGATTGTCTTTCCAGAAATACGCTACTCGTTTCTAAAAAATCTTAAAATATTGCTTCGCGAAAGAATTTACCGCGTTACTTGCAATTTGTCTAATGTATTACCCATAGGTGTAGCCAAGGGAGGGGGCGAGGGTCCCCAGGCCTCCCCCAACTGAAATGCCACCAATGATAAAATTATGACAAAAAAGTCTATTGTTTCTTCACTTTCAGTATCTTTTAGCATTTTTCGCGCACAACATACACGCGTACAACAGTAATTAACAATAATATTGACAACCAGGGGACACGGGCCCACTCAAGTCAATTTTTACCAACCGATTTAGATGTGTAATCCGGGTGAAATTAAGATTTTTGTCTTAAAAGCTGCTTTCTCAGGCCCTCATCTAACCTTTTTATGAACTTAAAGCATTAACCAGTGGCGGATTTACCATATGGCGCAGTGCCAGGGGCCCAGCTCACCGATGCTAAGACTTTTTTTTGTCTTTACCCAGATTTGGTGAGAAGATTTTGCAAAAATCTCTAAAGTGCCAGGGGCCCCACGCAATGTAAATCCAGCCCGGTCTATAACATGGTTAGTAAGCGTAACTATCTATTGTACCATTTTCAATAACAATTTACCTCCACCTTGCCAGCTTTTACGCAAAATATGCTTTTGAAAAATATTAGCTAAGGCAAATGTTCATTGAGCAAATAATTGAATTTGAATTGACGGAGTCTGGGTCTCCTGGCCGCTCATACTCCTACAAGTGACAAAACAAAAATCTCTGAAGAAATATCTTTATGTAGATTGTTTTATTATTCACTGGTAAAATATTGCAGGAGGCAATGCACCTTATTTCCCCTTATCTGGGCCAAATCACGTAAAAAATTTAACCACAAAATGCAAGATTTTATAAGTGCTTTGGACTTAAATTGTACGTTAAAGTAGGATTCAACAATTTAATTTTTTCAATTGGCTTTCCAATGTTAAAAATCTAGTTCTTTCAAATAGCTCAGAACGCGTGCAAAATGTATTCCAATGGCATTAAAATAGCTTGTTTTTTCAAAAAGTCGCTCAGCTTCTGTGGGCTTCGCCCCAAGACCCTCCTCTGCGATACGTTTGAGTAACGTTAGTTTACTCAACACGTCTTCCAAATTTAGACATTTTCACGTTCAACTTTGGTAAACCAGACAACAGCTTCTGGTCTTTCGTTCTACAATATTTTTGTCCCACAAAAAGTTCCTCTTCCAAAAATGTCTGATGACGTCATTACATGTCATTTGTGGTTTTGCCCCCTTTCCCAATTAAAAATCCTGGCTACGCTTATGGTCTTACTGTAATTCAAAATCAAGATAGACAAAAAACTATTCATTGCAATTTTTGCTGCTAGTCTGGAAAATTTGAAAGAAATTGCTAACCAAAGTGACAGCATCGGCATAGCTCTTACTTGACACACTTAAATGATTCAATTTCTTTAAGCAAATACATGATGATTTTTGATGGGCCACGGTTATAAAAAGGTTGGGAAGCACTGCTGTAGACTAAGCAGCATTGCGCAGATGTGGTTCTGTCGCCAAACAATCGCTGATGACTGAGTCTGATACCCGAAAGGTCGTCTTGGTACTGAAGTAGAAATCTACATAACACAGTTAAATTGATGCAAACTGTGAAAATATAATTAACCGATTTAAAAAGCTTTGCATATTGAACTTCTAGCTGTAGTACCGGTAGCGTTTATTCAAAAAGACACTGTCTATTATAGTTCCAAAATGAACTTACCTTCCATCAGTTTCTGAACGTGTGTCACAATAATAATAATAATAATGATAATGAGTTGTTTTCTCGAATTGTTTTTGCCACGTTTGCTCTAATTTTTATCGTGGTCATTTATTATCAAGCTTGTCAGCGTGTGGTTTAAAGTTGCACAAAAGTTTGTTCTGGTGATATCATATTACGTATAACGAGCTCTTTTTCTCTCTAAATCTAATTTGTACTACCGGTACCAAATTTGTTAACTAGAGCGACAAATTTGAGAAACTGTAATGTTTGTGAGAGTGTAGAAATTATTGAAGTCTTGCTGTTTTGCCCCATGATCTTGTTCGAGATTATATTATTCGTAAATGGCAGTCTACGAGTCGAGCTATAAGTGTTGTTGTGTAACTTGGTTTAGCTAATGCAGAAATAAGAATATTTTGAGTTTGGGATTTTAGCATAGTTGTCGCATCTGAAGTGCGAGTTGTAAATTGGTTGCCATAAGTTTGTCTTTAATACTTTCGATTAATACTTTTGATTACTTTTACTAAATTTCTTTTAATTGATTATTTTGATATATTTTATATTTGCGCTAATTATGCTTTATTTTAATTCTATTTGAATAAGGGTATATGTACCGTTGTGGTAGTAACTACTGTAGGTGTATGAGTATTTGGAAGACCTCAGCAGCGACGAGCTCGCATTTTTAAAGATCCCGCCGTCCTTACTTCGCTTCTTCTTGCCATCTGGGGCATTAGTGTAAGTGAGTTTGTGACATCTGGGGGCTCGTCCGGGATAATTTGAAAAATGGCGAGTGAGTTTGTTTCTGAGGTATTTGAGAAGTTGCGAGAGCAAGTAAATAATATGGGACTTGATGAGAAGGCGAAAAATAAGTTTCTGATGGATGAGTGGAAGAGGTGGTGTGACAAAGAGGAAAGAAAGGAGAAACGAGAGGCGGAAAAGGAAAAGCGTGCAGCAGAAGAAGCTCGACAGAAGCAGGTAGAGGCCCAGCGTCAACGGGAGTTTGAGCTGGAGAAGTTGAAATTGGAAGTCGAAGCCAAAAAGCTGGAAAGGGCACAACAGGATGCAAACCGAGATGGTGTGTACAGACCCTTAGGCAAGGTGAAGTCGCCGGAGCTTCCTTCGTTTGTGGACGGAAAGGATGACTTGGACAGCTACCTTCTCCGTTTTGAGAGGTACGCTGTGGTCGCTAAGTGGGAGAAAGCAAGTTGGGCAACCCATATCAGTGCGTTATTGTCTGGCAAGGCGTTGGATGTATACTCGAGACTATCCGAGGATGAGGCATTGAACTACGATAGGCTTAAGACAGCGTTGCTTAATCGATACAATTACACGGAACACGGTTATAGGCAGAGATTTCGAGAAGCAAAACCTGAAGGATCGGAGAGTCCCGGCCAATTTATTGTTCGGTTGAAGAACTACTTTGGGAAATGGGTTGAACTTTCCGAAGTTCAAAAATCTTACGAAGGAGTGGAAAGCATAATAGTACGAGAACAATTTGGCAACGCATGTTCTAAGGAGCTATCCGTTTATCTGATGGAAAGGAAGCCGCAGACGCTGGATGAGTTAGCGAAGCTAGCCGAACAATACTTGCAAGCGCACAATAAAAAGTTATCGGCTAGAGATGTGGTTCCAAGACGCGACTTATCAAAGCCTAAAGAGAGTGGAAGACCAAGTTTCAACAATGATTTGAAGTGCTTTGCTTGCCACGGTTATGGCCACAAGGCTGCTGATTGCAGAAGGCGTCCCCCCAGGAATTATGTTTCAATGAGAAGTAGCAATAGTGCTCCAGGAAGAGACAGACCTGCAACCCACAGCGCTGGTTGCGCCGTTCCCCTTCGGACAAAAGAAGAAGCATATGGAGCGCAATTAAATCAGAACTCTGCACAGGGGAGTAGAGATAACATCGATGATGGAGAGTGGTTAGAGTTAAAAAACGGCGAAAGAGTTAGGGTGCTAAATGCTGCGTGCTTGGAGAAGGTAGAAGAAAATCAGATGCCAGTTGTGACAGGTGTGGTTGGAGGCAAGGCGGTGCAAGTGCTGAGAGACACCGGGTGTTCGGGAGTGATTATCAAGAAATCATTGGTAGAGGAAAGCCAATTTACCGAGGAGGTTGGATACATCATGACCATAGATCGTCGTGCGTTGAAAGTTCCGACTGCCACCATTGAGATTGATACTCCTTACTATTCTGGAATGGTGGAGGCAATGTGCTTGGAAAACCCGTTATATGATCTTATAATCGGGAATATACCAGATGCGAGGGATCCTAATGATGCCAATGAAAAGTGGTGTGTTCCTGTTGCTGTGGTTACAAGGGCGCAAGCCAGGAAGGAGACCCAACAGCCGCAACCGTTAATCGTCGCTAAGGGAGCAAATAATCTTTCAATTACGAAAGAAGAGCTGATCAGACTTCAAGAAGAAGATGAGTCGTTGGCGAAATTCAAAGGGATAGAAGAGATCGTTCGAAATGGCTATGGGGTTGGCTACAAAAAGAAGGGAGGAGTCCTGTACCGTATGTGCAGAAGAGTGGATGGAGATGAAGCACCGAACAAACAGATACTAGTGCCCAAAAAGCTTAGGCGGAAAGTAATGGAGATAGCTCATGATTCTATTTTTGGCGGTCACATGGGCGTGAAAAAGACGGAAGATCGCATTTTATCAAACTTCTACTGGCCTGGTATGCATCAAGATGTGGCTAGTTATTGCCGATCGTGCGACGTTTGCCAAAAGACTGTTTCCAAAGGTAGTGTGTCACGAGTGCCTTTGGGCAAAACCCCTCTTATTGATATGCCGTTCAAGCGAGTAGCCATTGACTTAATCGGTCCGATTATTCCATCCAGTGATAAAGGGCACCGCTATATCTTGACGTTAGTTGATTATGCCACGCGCTACCCTGAAGCTGTACCTTTAAAGAACATTGATACAGAAACGGTTGCAGAAGCGTTACTTGATTTATACAGCAGGGTAGGAATACCGGAGGAGGTTCTCAGCGACTTGGGGACCCAGCTTGTATCTGAGTGCATGCAAGAAGTTTCAAGGCTGCTGTCTATACGACGACTAACAACAACCCCTTACCATCCAATCTGCAATGGACTCTCAGAAAAATTTAATGGGACATTAAAGAAAATGTTGCGACGTCTGTGTGCGGACCAACCCAGACAGTGGTATCGGTTCATCAACCCGTTGCTGTTTGCCTACAGGGAAGTACCTCAAGAGTCGACTGGTTTCTCGCCATTTGAGTTGCTTTATGGCAGAACAGTGAGGGGCCCCATGAAGATCTTGAAAGAGTTATGGGCAGGAGAGGATGAAGGAACGGAAGTGCAAACAAGCTACCAGTATGTCTTTGAGCTTCGTGAAAGACTAGAGGAAACAATGAAACTGGCTCAGAGTGAACTGCGTAAAAGCCAGAGCCGTTATAAGCATTACTATGACAAAAAGGCTAAAGAAAGATGTTTTAAGGAAGGAGACAAGGTCTTGATTATGCTGCCTACCAACAACAACAAACTGTTGATGCAATGGAAGGGACCGTATAAGGTTGCAAAGAAGCTGGGAGAGAACGACTATCAAATATCTGTTTCAAATAAGTTGAAGGCTTATCATGCTAACATGCTAAAGCTTTATCATGGTCGCAGTGCTGCCGAAGGTGAAAGCCAAGCTGCTGTGGCGACTGCTGTTGCAAGTTTGAGGGAGGAGGAACTGCCCAGTGTTGATGACGAGTCACTGCTTGAGCTCGGCGTTCATCATCAAAAGGAGGATGTCAATGATGTTAAAATAGGGCACGAGTTAACGGAGGAGCAATCAGAGCAGCTTAGAGACTTGCTGGGAAACTTCGCTGAAGTATTTTCTGACGTGCCGGGGAAAACGGACGTGATCGAACATAAAATTGAACTAAGCGATGATGAGCCTGTTAGCAGCCGACCATATCCGTTGTCATATGCCGTGAGACAAGATCTGAAGGAAGAAATTGACGATATGCTAAAGCTTGGCATTATTCGACCCTCAACATCGCCATACGCCTCACCTATCGTGATTGTTAAAAAGAAGGACGGCTCAAATCGCATATGTGTAGATTATCGCAAGCTCAACAAATTAACTGTGTCTGATCCAGAGCCGATGAAGACGGCTGAAGATTTGTTTCAAAAATTAGGACAGTCCAAGTATTTTTCAAAAATTGATTTGAGCAAAGGCTATTGGCAAGTTCCAGTTAAGGAAAGCGACGTTTTAAAGACTGCTTTCGTTACTCCAGATGGCCAATACGAATTTATGCGCATGCCTTTTGGTATGAAAAATTCTGGAGCGACATTGGTTAGAGGACTAAGGACTGTTTTAGCAAAGCTCGATGGTGTGGAGAGTTACATCGACGATTTGCTAGTGTATTCGGACACTTGGGACGCTCATTTATGCACCCTCAATGAACTGCTACGGAGATTAGGTGATGCCAACCTAACAGCAAAACCCTCTAAGTGTACTTTTGGATCTACGTCTATTGAATTTTTAGGGCATGATATAGGGTTCGATTGGATTAAACCTAACCAAGATAATCTCAGCAAAATCGAGGATGCGAGGCGCCCTACCACTAAGAAAGAGGTACGATCGTTTTTTGGCTTATTGAACTATTACCGAGACTTTATTCCTTCGTTTGCTACAATCGCAGCGCCTCTAAGTGATTTGACAAAAAAGGGCATGCCTAACAGGGTATCTTGGGGAGAAGCCCAAGAGAAAGCATTTGTTACTCTTCAAAAAGCGTTGCTGAGCAGGCCGATTTTAAAATTACCGGATTATTCCAAACCATTTGTTTTGCAAACGGATGCTTCGAATGTAGGCGTAGGTGCATCTTTGATGCAAAAGTATGAAGATAAGCTGCATCCCATAGCGTTTGCAAGCAAAAAATTGACTGCTGCTGAGCAAAAGTATTCCACGCTAGAGAAAGAGTGTCTTGCTATTGTGTGGGCCGTTAAGAAATATAAATTGTTTTTAGCTGGTACCAAATTCGTTTTACAAACTGATCATAAGCCATTGTCATATTTGAATAGTGCTAAATTTCAAAACGACCGGATAATGAGGTGGTCGCTATCCCTCCAGGATTATGATTACCGAGTGGAAGACATACCCGGTAAGGATAACCACTTGGCAGACTATATGAGCCGGGTAATGTAAAGAATTCGAATTGATTTGATTTGTGCTGTGTATATGGTGATTTGTTTTGCTCTATGTGTTTTGCTTGTGCTGAAGGTCTCAAATCGTGTATTGGATTATGAATTGGATTATGAGTGGAACCCCAAAGCATAATTAATTGGATAAAAGTCTTATTGCATGCTGTTGTTTTGTCATCGCTATGTATTTTTGCATTAATATTGTTTGTGTTATTAGGCATTTATTGTATCTGACAGGGGTTGAACTTAAATAAGCGATAGGGTAGCGTAATCGTGATTAATTTGGACTAACCTTGTTCTCTAAACGTAGCATGTCTGTCTATTATGCTGCTAGACGTAATGAGACCAAAAGTAGCTTGCCAGGTGATTTAATTGTCTTGCGAAGAGTGCTCTGCTTTGCTTTATTTTGCCAAACCGTTTATGCTTTCTTAAGTGCTTCGTACGTGAAGTTGTTCACATTCATCAGGGTACATCAAATTAGCCCGTTGGGTTGGATATCCGTTTTTGGATTGGGGTGACTTAATGACATTTATAAGAGTTTCAAAACCCTGTTGCATGTGCTGAGCGTAATTATTATTATTGCTATGATTTATGAATATTTTCTCTGATAATATTCTTAAGGTGGGGCATATGTCACAATAATAATAATAATAATGATAATGAGTTGTTTTCTCGAATTGTTTTTGCCACGTTTGCTCTAATTTTTATCGTGGTCATTTATTATCAAGCTTGTCAGCGTGTGGTTTAAAGTTGCACAAAAGTTTGTTCTGGTGATATCATATTACGTATAACGAGCTCTTTTTCTCTCTAAATCTAATTTGTACTACCGGTACCAAATTTGTTAACTAGAGCGACAAATTTGAGAAACTGTAATGTTTGTGAGAGTGTAGAAATTATTGAAGTCTTGCTGTTTTGCCCCATGATCTTGTTCGAGATTATATTATTCGTAAATGGCAGTCTACGAGTCGAGCTATAAGTGTTGTTGTGTAACTTGGTTTAGCTAATGCAGAAATAAGAATATTTTGAGTTTGGGATTTTAGCATAGTTGTCGCATCTGAAGTGCGAGTTGTAAATTGGTTGCCATAAGTTTGTCTTTAATACTTTCGATTAATACTTTTGATTACTTTTACTAAATTTCTTTTAATTGATTATTTTGATATATTTTATATTTGCGCTAATTATGCTTTATTTTAATTCTATTTGAATAAGGGTATATGTACCGTTGTGGTAGTAACTACTGTAGGTGTATGAGTATTTGGAAGACCTCAGCAGCGACGAGCTCGCATTTTTAAAGATCCCGCCGTCCTTACTTCGCTTCTTCTTGCCATCTGGGGCATTAGTGTAAGTGAGTTTGTGACAACGTGAAAATTGTGGTTTAGTTGAAAGTTCGACGGAAGCACGTATAGCCGCTGTTGTTGCTGGCAGCATTGCTAAAAAACTGGTCAAAAGACTCTACCTGATGAGATTGCAGAAAATGCTTAATTTTTGAATGCTTTGAATATCTTTTGGCTTTGTCTCGTGAAGGGTTAATACTACCTGCCTCTGATTTGACTCAGTACGTTTGCAAATCTTTTGCAATGCTGGAGTTGTGTGATAACACGATTAATAAAATTGAACTTTATGAAAGAGATGTTCCAAAAAATGTGCAAAAATTTAACAATTTGCCTCAGTTATTTTTATGTAAAAGCCATTCACAAGCAATCAAATTAATTAATTAATGGCATAATTTGCAACGTTTGTTTCAACAATACCAAAAAACATGTTAATAAGCAAGTTCGATGAGAATATTTGAACAATTTAAACAAAGGCAAAGAAAACGGCGAATAACATAATCAAACTGAGAGATGCAAGAACTGTTTTTTATCGCTCAAATTTAAACTTTAATATTACTGTTCTACAGTAGGAAAACATTGCATGAATGTTGGGGAGTTGGCGTTACTGCATTTACACTTTAGGTAAGTTTTCTACAAACTTGCTTAATCCATCACACGGAACATAAATTAAATAAATAAACAAATTTTGAGGTGGTGCAGAATTTGAAAATGACTTTCAATAAAGTCGATTTCATTTTGCTCTTTCGCAATAAACTTTTCGGACAGTACTCTTCAGTTGCGATCTCTGTCTGGTTTGGTATGTGGTGAGCAGGATCTTTTAAAGACCAAATGCAGTAAGGAGAAATGCACTCTGCAGTAAGGAGAAAACATGACTTTATGATGCAGAACGAATGCTACCAGGCCATCAAAAGTTTGCGTAGAAATGAAAAAATCCTTATCACTCGGCCAGATAAAGGATCAGGCGTAGCCAATTTGAACAAAAGTGATTACGTAACTAAAATGGGTGATTGCGTAACTAAAATGGGAAACATTCTGAATGACGCATCAAAATTCGAATGTCTTTGCCCAGCCGCTACGGCTGACAGAACCGCTACCATAGAGACAAAATTTCAGAACCGATTACGAGAGTTACTAAACTCAGAGCAGCTACCTAAACATGTCTATGATGAGGTACGCCCTACGGGTTCGCAAAGACCGCGAATGTACGGATTGCCTGAAACACACAAGGTAGGCACGCCATTAAAGCCAATCCTGTCCATGGGGTCGGTTCTTCCCACCATGAACTTGCCAAATGGCTAGCAAGCATTTTACAGCCAGTGCTGGAGCAGTTTTCCACCAAGTGCATAAAAGACTCATTTACATTCATACAAATCATGCAAGACCTCAGGTTAGAAGGAAAAGATGTCTATTTGTGCTCATTTGACATCTCAAGCCTATTTACCAATGTACCTCTCAAGGAAACGATCGGCATATGTGCGGAAGCCTTGTACGAAGACCCTTCTGCCACACCTCCCATCCCCCAAACGATATTTATTGAACTTATGGAAAGTGCTACGTCATCCGTAGAGTTCAGCTTCAATGACACAATGTACAAGCAAACGGACGGAGTAGCGATGGGCTCACCACTGGGCCCGGCATTAGCGAACATCTTTGTTGGATACCACGAGTCCAAACTATTTTCCTGCGTTCAAAAATCGACAATTTATTTTCAATATGTTGACGACACCTTTGCCATCTTTAAACAAGAGGGTGACGTTGATGATTTCCTGGTCACGCTTAATCGTCTACATCCTGCTCTCAAGTTCACTTTTGAAAAAGAACATGATGGTAAACTTCCATTTCTAGACATTCTAATGGAAAGAACTGATCTTGGTTTCGAGACCAGTGTATACCGAAAGCCCACTTTTTCTGGTCAATACATCCGCTGGGAATCCTTCAGCCCACGCAAACGGAAAACGAACCTAATCGCCACGTTGGTACACAGAGCACTTATGATATGTACGAAAAACAAGCTTAAGCAAGAGATTGATTTTATCAAAAAGATCTTGCTTGACAACGGGTACCCTGAAGATATAGTACTCAAGCACATATCCAAGAAAATTGCACAATTTTCAACAGTCAAACCCTTTGGACCAGAAAAGTGCCCAGTGTACCTTAGAGCCCCGTGGATAGGCTCAGCTTCCCAGCAATCAGAACATCAAGTTAAAAGTGCTGTACAAAATTGCTACGGAGCAGTGTCACCACGCCTGATTTTCTCAAGCCAATGCATGCTACCTGCTGCCAAAAAGGATGTGCTACCTGCCAATCAAAGAGGTATGGTTATTTATGAATATGTGTGCCACTGTGATAGTCGGTACGTAGGTCGCACAACTCAAAGGCTTCAGGAACGCATCCAGCAACATGTTCCAAAAGCAATAAGGCAAAAAGACACTCTTAGGGTGCGTTTAGACTGGACGCGAAGCAACGCGAAGCAACCAAAATTTGACGTCATCGACAGCTCGCGAAAGGTTGTGACCATGGTTGTGACCCGGTTTCAACCTTTCGCGAGCTGTCGATGACGTCAAATTTTGGTTGCTTCGCGTCCAGTCTAAACGCACCCTTACTCAGAAACAGTGAACCCACCGATCCCAACCAACCAGAACCCAGCCAAATAGAAAATGCAAAGCAAAAAGTAAGACTCAATTCGAACCAGAAAGCGATTCAGCCATTGGCCAGCATTTGTTGGAATTCAATCAGTGCGCACTTAGTTATTCTGATTCACAGTTTAAAATCATAACCACAGCTCGCTCTCAGTTTCACTTGAGCCTGTTGGAATCGGTTTATATTTCACGGAAAAAACCAGATTTGTGCAGGCGAAAGCAGTTCGTATTCACTCTACAACTGTTTCGATAAGATCAAAGCCTGCTGTCATTGGATAGATTGCGTTTCTCCTTACTTTAGTGCAATCTCCTTAAAATCCATTTCTCCTCACTGCAGAGTGCATTTCTCCTTACTGCAGAGTGCATTTCTCCTTACTGCATTTGGTCTTTAAAAGATCCTGCTTACCACATACCATACCAGACAGAAATCGCAACTGAAGAGTTCTGTCCGAAAAGTTTATTGTGAAAGGAAAATGAAATCGACTTTATTGAAAGTCATTTTCAAATAAATTAAATACTTTAAAAACGTTTTAAACATTTAGGAGTGAACGATTAATTTTATAAATCTGCGCTATTTTTGTGCAATTTTTCGGTATCGCTGACATGCATTAGCATTTTGAGTGGTAAGTAAACAAAGCGAGACGCAAAAGGTGTCTCTCTAATAGCTTTCTGTTAGGTGGCATGTGCAGCTGCCTTATTTTTGCATGGCATGGGTGCTTGTTAAAAATAACTTCAGTAAAAATCTGCATAAAATCTGTCATCGAAATGTTTTGATGACGTATTCACTTTGACTAATACAATTGTCATCTGACTCATATTAAAAGTTTGTGAAACCAACTTATGAGCAATTTTGAGCCCCAAATTTTTTTCAAAAAATTAAAAAAAAGTAATGATGGCGTCATTTTTTGGGTCTCGGTCTTGGTTTTGTAATTAGCCGGTCTCGGTCTCGAAGCCAAATTCGAGACCGATCTTGGTTTTGGTTTCGAAAAAAATTTGCGGTCTCGTCTTGATCTCGGACAATTCGATCTCGACTGCAGCCCTGGCATTGTACAGTAGTATTCAATATTTAAAGCCAGTATCTGCTTTATTCTAGCATAGTTTTGTTTCAGGTTTTTCAAAGCCATCAAAGTCTTTTCATGATGAAAGTCAGTGTCGTATGCTACGGAATTCCAGCACTTATTGCCTTGCTGACAATTGGCCTCACAGGAGGTTTTTCTTTCGAGACAAATGCTCTTTCCGAAAGTATTGTAAACTGTTTAAAAACTAATGTATAAAAGATGCTGGAGAATTAGAAAAATAACTGCCAAACAAATTTGGGCTTGCATTGGCTCAAAATATTTATTTTTTTACAGTTTTCTAAAGAATTTTTACAGCCTAATTTTTTGAACCAATGACTCTTTAGCACAGCCAGTAGAGATTCTTTTCGAATCGTGTGATAAAACGCTGCGTAAAATTACCTATATTTCGCAGACTTTGTTATTGGTTGCCTAGTTATACTATAGAAAAAGCGTTGATTTCATTTTAGTGATTTTTATCAGTTTTTTAGATCTAATATACCGTAATCCTCCTTGTTATCATGTATTTTTTTAATGAAATATATACAGAATGCAAATTGCATAGTCAGATTTAACCTGCGATTGTTCAAAACTAAGAGTTCTGCATTTGAAGTAAATCACATAAAAAAAAAAAACTTTCTTTCTTTGAAGATGCTGAGCATGCATACTACTCTGAGCATGCTTGCTGCCTGCAATCTTATGGTCTTTATTTTGGATTCTTGACGCCAGTCGGCATCATCTTGCTTGAAAACATCGTGGTTTCTTGTATGGTGGTTTGTGAATTAAGAACAAAGAAAACAAAAGTAAGTAATTGCCATTCAATTGTACAGTAATATATAGGCTACAAAATGTAATTTTTGTTGCGTTTTTTTAGTGACCACAAGCATGCACGTTAGTTAAACATTATCATAAAAACGTACCATAAAGAAAATTTGTGCTATAGAAGGAAATGTAGTACAAATAGCACTATACTTGCATATAAACTACAATGTCTACGCAAGCAAGTTAGAAATTAACATCAGTAAAAGTTATTACAAAGCAACGTGCCATCAAGCTTATTCAAACAAACTTCAATACATAAATATGCTGCAACAGAGAGAACATACTATGACCTCGGAAAAAATACACTAGAAACTGTTGTTTTTAAAGTTAAACTGCCTTTGACCGTAGCGAGATTTTACCGTTCTCTTTAGAACAGCAAATCCATCTTTGATTTTGTTTTGCACTTGCCGTTGCTTTGTGATATCTATTTCATTTTTATAATGGAAACAATTGAAAATGCTCTGCTGCTCTTAAAGCATTACTTTTCAAATACGTCTTTATGATTTTAGTTCAGAAATTTTAGAAGCATGGTAAGTCTATTAATTTTTCTGGTTTTATTTAGAATGGCCATCCACCTTTGACAAAGCGAAAAAACAAACATTTGCTTTTGATGGCAGCAACATCCACATTTACTCATGGACTAACCTGGATTTTTGGATTTGCTTTGGTTTCAGCCACCAACGAATTCTTGTTTACGAGTATGAGTTGGTTGTTTGCTGTTTCATCCTCATTGCAGGTACCTTCACCAAACACATTCATTTTTTCTGGATATATTGATGATTTTATATGGATATATTGATATTATATGATGATGCGGCCAACGTAGATTTAATCTACGTCGGCCGTATTAAAGAAATCAGGATTTCTCCCAAACTTAACAAAAAATGCCTCTAATAAAATGGCTCAGCAGCAACAGAAGCACCTAAACGTAAAATCGAACTTATGCTCTAAATGCAAATTAAGAGCATAATATTGGTGAAAACAAAAGCTAAAAGAAAAAGGTGAAAACTAAACGTAGAAAAACAAGTAAAGGTTAGAAAATCTTATCTGCATTTTCCCGAAAGATTACATGGAACGTCAACCAAATGTCAGCAAATAAGAAAACTTCCTCCCGGCTGCAATCTGCACCTGGCCCCTTGCATCTTAATCTAGCCGTGTGCTCACCAGGAAACTTTAAATTGATCTAGGGAGTTTGCATTTTTGCGGTGAAAAGCAATCGAACAGAAAACTTCTCCAACTATAAGCGGTTAACAGTATCGATGTTTCACTTTGACTACTTATTTTATGATAGAGAAACGATTAGCTAATGCCTATTAATTAAAACTCAAGAAAACTGTTGATGTTAGACGTCTAGATTTAAAGTGTTATTGACATTGACGATGAACTACCATTTAACTTAGTTTTGATGAAAACGTTAACCACAGTAACATACATCAGATAAAGTAAAATCAATTTCTACTGCAAAATCCAACTCAAAAAAAAAATTCTCCATCAAATACAAAGCCAATTTAAATAGCTGTTGTGTTTTTGCATTAGATTACATTGAATCTAATCCTTCTTTCAATGATGATAAGTGGCATTTAAATTTAACCGATTCAAAAAAGTGCTCGACAGCGTAGGCCAGAGCGAATATCGTAAAATTACTTCTTCCATTTAGATCAACTACTGATTGTTAGTGATTTTTTGCTTTTTTTACACTGCGTTGATTATACCATTTTGAAAATTCATGTACGAGCAGTGAGTTTTTTTATATTTAGAACCTTTACACAAAAGCTTTGCTCTTTTTCAGGGACTTGGCATTTTTGTTCTTACGATCGCAAGACGCAAAGAATTACAAAAAAGCTGGTGGAAATCTGCACAAAGTTGCTTTGGATGCAAATCGGACTCCAACTTGAGTGGGAACCTTCATAATTCAACCCAAAAGGAGGTCAAAAGCAATTCTAAATTGTGACCCACAAACTTCAGTTTAAAGCGACATTACAAAACAAACTGACAATAATGTCAAATATTGTAATGTAAAACCTTATAATTGTGGTCAACTTGAAACAATGATATAACCATTAGTTCGTTGAAAGCCTAGAATGTTGTGTCAGATCAAGACCTTAATCTCAGGGAATGCTTGATGAGGAGAATTTTGGTGTCCTTTTTGCTCTTGGTTTTAAAAAATTGAAATCTTGCCTCCTATTTGCAAATACGTTTCTCTAATATTGACCTGTTTGTAAAAACCAAATTGTTTAATCTAAGCTAAATTAGCAACAAACTTCTAAAACTTTTAAAGGTCATTTGAACTGTTTGAAAGTTTGCTTAATGAAAATTTCAATCGCTAAAAGTTTTTGCTTTGTACTTGGAATAATTTTACAACTCATTTATTCATTTATTTTTTATTATAAATCACCACAACAATAGCGAATGCACAGTAACACAGTAATAACACGTAGAGTCAGGAAGAGGAAGAGGCGACATTACGTCTGACGTTAAGACAAGCAGAGGATATTGAAGAAAAAAAAACAACGATTTTTATTTGAATTGTTGCTACACATGTCAATAATCAGCTGCGCGTGATTGAATAATTTTGCAATTGCACGCTAGTGCTCTCTATGTAAGAGCGAACAGAAACGCTCTTTTTGCATTTTGCTATACTGATGTTATGTTGTTAAGTCATGGACAATTCTTTATTTTATGGATAAAACATTTGAATGCTAAGATGATAGGCAAATCAATTAATATACCAGTTAACAGGCAAAAATCTGCATCAACAAAATTTAAAAAAGAAGTTTGGCTTTAAACTTTAATGCTTCTATTTTTATTTTAATATTTCCAAAAAAAAAGTTTTGACCTGTTTACAATTGCTACTGCATTATTCAACTTCTTTGCAACACATTTTCATTTTTTTGTTTTTAACTTCTGTACACTGCTTAGCTGTTGTCTTTAATATCTGTAATGGAATTAGCTTAATTTGGAAAGTAGTTGTTACGTCACGTCTGCTGCAGCAGGTACTGAATCTGACCTTTTCTGCTTTTAGTCGAGCTTCGCTTCGCTACCTTTTGTATTGCTGCTACTACGCAATGTTTCACCCCACAAAAACCAGCCAGTTTGCTGATTCGTTTGCTTTTCGCAATTTTTGTAGTTGTTAGTTTGCTTAGTACCTTTCTGCTCGGCGTTTTGCCAACTTGCTGCTAAGCTATTTCTTGATTTACACACATTCTTTTCTGACTACCGTGTTTCCCCGATAATAAGACCTACCCGCAAAATAAGACCTAGCGTGATTTTTGAGGATGATTTTAATGTAAGCCCTACCCTTAAAATAAGCCCTAGTTGAGAGCGGCAGAAAGACGAAAGAGTCAAACATTCTTTTTTTATATTTATTCAAACTGCTTTAATGCGGTGTATGCCATCCTTTTCAAAAAATCTTTTTTGGCAAGCAAAAATAATGCAATTTTGGAACCTGATGACTTGCAAGACATTCCAGAGGATGATGATATGATTGTTCTTGAATAAATTGGTGTTAATGAGTTTCTGAATAAAAAACATGTTAATTGCAAGTAAATGTAGATCTTTTTTCGTAATTTCTGTTTATTTAAAATCTCGTAATTTTTACTTTGTAACTTCATTTTTTGATATATCAAAATAATACATTCCCCCAAAATAAGCCCTAGTGTCATATTTTGGAGTAAAAATTAATATAAGCCCTGTCTTATTTTTGGGGAAACACGGTATGATCAAGGCAACTGCCATTTTTTCTGAGCTTTCCCGTTTGAAATTATTTTTAATTTTGGATACTTCTCCCTGCAATCGGCTAGACAAACTATTTTGATATCTACAAGCGTTTATTTTTTAGTGAGTTCGTACGCGATGAGTCTCAACACATAGTTCTTTAAAATCAACGAGTAGTATTTAATAAGCTAATAATAATAACAATAATGACAACATAAAGCAAAGCAGCGGTATATATACAGCAAGTGAACGGAGAAAAGCGAGAATAAAAACAACATTAATGAAATTCTTTTTGTCTCGCAATATCCGTTCATTACGCAACACCACCCATAGCAATAAGCGATATGTGCCAAAAACCAGATACCGCAGCCATTTATACAAGAACAAATATTAAATTCACTCGGTCACCACAGACCTTCCCCTCAAAATGATGGAGTATAATGGACGAGAAAGCTCCCCAAGACTGTCCAGCATTTGCATCAGTCGACAAAAAGAAATGCGGATTTGAATAAAAACATGACAAAAAAAAACAAAAACACGAAACTCTTCAAAAACTGCAACATAGGAAACCAATAAGGGTTAAAAAAGGAGTGAGTAAACACGCAAAAAACTGGGAATAAAATATTTAACGCAATAAAATCTGAAATATGGCAGTAGAAATGCTATTTTCTACGTACATGCGACCAGAAATAAGTGACTTGGTTATTCCTCTCAGGATGACATAGCGTATTTTAGCGCGGACAATACAAACAACACAATATAGAGGGCTTTTCTCTTGCCCTTTAGCATAATATATAATCATCGAGTTGTTGCTCGGAATCAAATAGTATCAAAAATACAAAAACAACAGTTTGAAATAAACATTCAGTAACTCTGCTGGTCGCATGAGATATATTTCTTTGAGTCATGGCTATTGCTATTTATTCTTTAAACTTCTTCTCTTCGAACAGAATTAGAGTAGCCATAACATTAATTATAATCCGAGCAATTTCAGCTTATTCTAAGGTAAGAGGAAAATATGTAAATATAATTCATACATTGGTGTCGCGATCGTTGATACTTGGCTAGAGTACAACCTTTAATCCCTAGAACTGCCCACGTCGGCTGAAACTAGAGAACGACTGAGATGTTAATTGACGAATCGAAAATGGCAGTTGATAGTTCCTTTAGCTTCTTGAATCAAAGCAGCACACCAATCTTAAATTAAAAGTTCTATTTAAGATTGAAATACAAACCAACTTACTGAGCAAAATTGCTCCAATCACATCTCTTACTAAATGGCAATACGAGTCAACCCCAAATACACAAACTCGGCTTAACTGTCAACGAAACTAATACCTAAAATCACCCACTCTTAGAATAATGAATGAAAAACGACCCGCCTATTTATACGATGACAAAAGCTATTGAATATCCCAGAAAAATCCTTGATACGTCACAATAGAAAAAAATACACCAGCTTACGATAACAGATTTTGACCTAATTATGACATCACAACTTCAAGTCTGAATATAGCAATTAGAGTCGTAAACAACCCACCCAAACATCGATAACAGCAGAAAATAGCAGAATGCACTAGAAAAGAATTATTATCTAAAATATCTCGAATATTTTAAATCAAAAAAAGCGGGAAAAGTAGTAAATCAGTCACATGCACTTTAAAATACAGCAAATAATCCTATCTTAGGCATTCAAAATTATTATTTGTGACAATTGAAAAGGTCAATTATCGGACACCCATTATCGGTACAATTACGTTTACATTTCTAACACAGCTTAGCTGTGGTAGGTAAGGAGTCAGGATTGATAACACAGACGTGACGCATTAAAAATTCAGAAATCATATACCGCGGTTGACAATCACAAAACAATTCAGCAATATGGCAATAATATCAAGTTTTTGTAAATAGGAGCCAAAGGTTTATCCTTTTACCACCCCATTTACATAACTATTTCCAATAATAATAGTAATAAAAATTCCAAATTGCTCCATCTCAAACCTGAAACTAAAAGAAAATTGTTCAGGCTAAAGGAAAAATGACTTAAGCTTTGCTTAGTCAGCAAAATGCAAGTTTGTAAGCCTCTTTGTCGTTTGCATCGGTATGCGTGGTTTGATATTGATTTCCACAGTGCTGGGCACCGCAAGTTGTTTTTTAAGTCCGCTTTCCGCAAATCCGCAACCAAATTTCAATTTTCTTAATCCGCAACCGCAAGTCCGCATTTGTACGATTAAAAGCTTAGTCCACAACCGCAAGTACGCAACTTCGTAATATTTGAAGTCCGCACCGCAAGTCCGCTACTTTTTATGAACCGAGTAGAAGTGTTTTGCCATCACCATGTCCCGAACTGATCTGCTCATAGTTAATTAGCAAACATTCGTCAAAATTTGTGTCTTGTGGGAAGTATACCAAGCGCATGTGGATACATTCCACGCAATAAAAGCAATTACTCATAATCATTGATTGTAGTAAATGTACCATAGCAAGACTTGTTATTAAGCTGTTTTTTTTTTTTCAGATGGCAAACTTAAGAATTGCCCAGCCCCTTTTACTCTCAGGTCCAACTCAAAACAGATTTAAACGCTTGTACTTTTGGTTAAAGTTTTTAAGTGACTTGGCGAAGTTGGGTTGTAGCCCCCAGCCCTCCTGGTTGCGCTTATGCTTATACAGTTGGTGCCTAAACTGCATGAAAGCATAATGCACAACCCACCGACGAACCCTTAAAAATGTTACAATGAAGCTAGGGATCCAAAGATTAATAGCCATTGGGTTAAAATGAAAAGCCATCAAATAGCCAAGCACAATTCGTATTTCCGCTTACAACAAGATATTCTAAAAAAGATTTTTTTAAGGCAGGAAAAGGCAAACGTAGTAGAAGGCAAAAAAGCATTCATATCGCTAATCGTAAAACTAAATTTTCAGTTCCTAGTTTCGATAAATACTTTAGGAACGAGATAACCACACGTTACCAGCAGTGCCGTCGCCAGACTAAACGAAAGTAAGGGGGCCCTAACCGAAAATGGGGGGGCACCATAAAATAGATTGAACTTAGGCACATAAAAAGTGATATCTTAAAGCTCCTATTTTGTATTCATCTTTGAAAAAAAGACACTCATAAGTCCGGCAGCGTTTATAGCTCATTTCGTATGCGGCCCGTACAATCGCCTGAAAAATCTGTCTGCTTGAGTACAAGCGACCAGAAGCACAACCAGGGTTTTGCTAAGAGAGAGATGCTTCAACCAAAAGTAAATGTTTTTCGCACAAAAATTGTCTAATTGAAGTCCCGTGCTGAATAAACCGTTGCAACTTAAGCGTGTCACAAAGGGGGCAGAGCCCCCAGCTGCTGAGTGATTTTTGCGATTTTGCGGCAAAAACAGAGATTTTAACGTCATTCAAATCATATTTCGCACGTTTTAAAACCTTATCAATAATCACAGTAAATTGCTAAAATTCAGACGTCATTAAAAGATTTAAATTGTCAAGCCTCTTGAGCTCCCATATACTTCATGTCAAGTCCAAAACACGTTTAAACGCTTATTCTGTTTTTGGTTATATTTTCTAAATGACTCGGCTAAATGGAGCTGATGCCCCCCTAGCCTCTTACCCCTGGTTGCGCGACTGACTGCGACCTAAAATAAATCTTGAGTGTGCTCTAAAAAAAAACAGCTGGTCTTTTAAAAAAATATTTTTACGTATTTTTTCATGCCATAATCACCAACAAACTACCGGTAACGCTTTCATAGCCATACATCCCTATTTCGCGACACATCCCTAAAGGCCTGTTAACAAGGCGGATTATTGGGTCACATTTATGTACAGCAGTTGGTGGCGAGCAATTTTGCAAACAATGGAGAAAACTTCAAACGAAAATTATGTTTGAAAATTATTATTCCGTTTTCCAATATTGCCTGTTGTCTTGATATTACGTGATGCTCCAAAAAAGCTTCTGAGTAAACCGAAATGGGGGGGCACAAGCCATCGTTAGGGGGGTACGGCCCCCCTGGGCCCCACCGTAGCAACGGCACTGGCTACCAGTGCAAAAAATGATACAAGAGCGACTAATTTTGTGAACTCACGGTAAAAAATAACAAAGCTATACTTTGAACAAGGCTGCCAAATCGAACTTAAACTCGAAAAAAGTCGGTTGTTGTGCCAAACTGGAAAAAACAACATGTCTACAAAAAGAAAGCGATTAAGTTGAAAAGCAGACTTAGTACTTTTGTCAGCCTGAACTTGAAAAACTTGATATTTTTGCCGAACTTGAACTCGAAAAAATTAAACTGATTTCTGATGTTTGATTGGGTAAAAACATGAATAATTTACAAAAAAGGAATTTCAATATTTGTATAAAACTTGCGGAATTGCGGACTAAAATTAAAAACAGTCCTCAACCGCAAGTCCGCAATTTAAACTGCCAAAGTCCGCAAGTCCGCAACTTTTTTCGTTAGTCTGCAGATGCGGATTTGCGGACTAACTTGCGGACTTGCCCAGCTCTGTATTTCCACGTACCTTGCAATATACGATTGGGTTTGGGCTTCTTTTTTATTGCTTACACAATGCCAAAATTTAACAAAATTAAAGTTATTTTTTATCATCTTTTACGATTCGCCATAACTTGGCGGCTTCACTATTTTAAAACCGGTAAGGCACGGCAGGCACATTGTTTTAAAGCGTACTAAAAGTCATTTTTGAAAGTTCAGTTAATACTTAATATGCAATATCGCAGTATCTACTGTATCAGTTCGTACCGTAATTTTTCTCTCGATGTAACAAAGTCTTCTTGTGAGATTTTCGGTCTTCTTTGCATTCTTGCTTCGAGAATACTTCTCCTTGCCTTCTCGTTCGATGCCTTTCCAGGCCGATTTGTTGAAAGGATCTTAACTTCACAATGAGCGCCCTTTTGGGTGCTCCTCACGCGAGGCACCAATTTAGTGAGTTCGTACACAATGAGTCTCAACACCTAGTTGTTTAATATCAACAAATAGTATTTCATAAACAAATTAAAATAACAATAATAACAATAATGACGACATAAAGCAAAACAGCGGCATATATACAGCAAGTGAACGAAGAAAAGCGAGAACAAAAACATCATTATTAAGTTCCTTTTGTCTCGCAATATCCGTTCATTACGCAACACTACCTATAGCAATGAGCAATATGTGCCAATGGCCGGATACTGCAGACATTTATACAAGAACAAATATTAAATTTACTCGGTCACCACTATTTATTGTTTTGTTGTTCGTATGCTTACGAATTACTTTGCTACTCTGTCAGGATAATTTCTCAACCTCCTGATACAGTTAAGGATTTATGTGCATAAATGGAGAACAGAGTTGGAGCCGTATTCCTACAGATTTAAATACTGACCCTTCAGCATGTAGCTGGGTTTTTGTTATTTTTTAGAAACCGCTCTACCGCTCTATCGTTTTCAGTCAAGACCACTCTGTAACACAATCGCTCGGTCATGATCACACTCTCTCATTCTACTTTATGCTCTACAACCAACATCTAAAATATAACTACTTTGTACGGTGAAGTGACAACTCAAATAGAAATCGAACTGCGTCAATTTTGAGCTCGTTTTGAATTATTAGTGTGAGAATAAGGACATTTTCACAACCGGTTGAAATTTTTTCGAGACCTTACACCAGTAGTTGTTGTATATATTTTTTATTTTACTTGCTTTGGCAAAATAGATATGATCGAAGGAGGTGTCCGAATATTGTCTGCTAAAAAAACAATTGACTCGAGATTGATTCCCTGTTTGCTGTAGTCAAACTAAAAACTTCAACCTTAATATCCACAGAATTCCCGTATGACGACTTTCAGCATAGCTAAAAAGCAATCTCTTGACCTTTTTTTACATGAGGTTTTACAATGGTGTTGATGAAAATATTCGAAACGATTTCGTCATAAAAATTGGCTTTCGCATCACAAAAAATTGTATCTCGAAGGTTATTACTGTACACAAGCGCAGCTAGAGGGGGGCAGCTCCCCCCCAATCGAAATGCCACCAACGATAAAAATGTGACAAAAAAGTTTCAGTTTCTTCTAGCATCTTGGCGTACTAACAGTACGCGCAGTACACGCGTACAACAGTATCTAAAAATAATATTGACAACCAAGGGGCCTTGACCACATGAATTCAATTTTGCCAACCAATTTAAATGTATAAGCCGGATGACATTAAGCATTTTTGTCCTAAAAGTTGCTACTTCAAGCCCTTATCTAAACTTTTTACGAACGTACCGGTAATGCAATAACCTGGAACGGATTTGCCATATGGCACAGTGCCAGTGCCCTGCGCTCAGATGGTAAATCTTTTTTTTTTTGGCCTTCACGTAGATTTGGCAGGAAGGTGTGGCGAAAATCCCCATAATGCCAGGAGCTCAATGCAATGTAAATCCGGCCCGGGAAAAACATGGTTAGGAAGCGCAACCATCTATTGCAGGGGTGGGAAAAGTTGTTCAAAGAAAGAGCCGCTTTCGGAAATCCATAAATACCTGCGAGCCGCAAAATCAGTTTACACAAAGTAAAATAAAGGCAAAAAAACACCAAGCGCGTAGCAAGAAGTTTGCAATGCGGGGACTGTTTTGGAAGCCTGTGGCAAAGCTCCCAGCCTCTAGAGACAAGGATGTCTGGGGGCGGAAAACCAGCACACAAAAATGTTGCATACTGTAGTTTGCAAAAATCACTTAATGTTAGGGATAGGCCTATTTTGATAGAAATTAATGCGTTTATAACGTGGCATAGAAATGTGGGAAGTGGGCTATGTAGGAAGTAGGAAGTGGCTATGTGGGAAGTGTTGTGGTGAAATTTTAGTTCTCTTTTTTACATGGTAAATCATAAAACCCTACTACAGTTCAGTAAAATTCACACGGAATAATCTATTTCGTCTATAATTTACAGAGACAATAATTGGAAGGGGGGGAGGGGGGTGTGTAATGGAAAAAAAAATTGAGAGAAGAGATTGGTAATTAACTAATACTGAATAGCCCCTATCCCATTTCTGAGTTTATAATACATTTGTTGATGAAACTTAGGTTTAGCATTTTTCACTTGCGATCAAATTTGATGGGTTATTTCAGGCCATTTTTGAAATTTTTTATTGATTTGTGATTTTATTTTTGACACATTTGCCTTCCCCCCTAAATATATATTTCAAAAGATGATTTAACTCACTTTTTTGCCCATTCCAGTGCAAAAAAAGAGTCTCAAAAGAGCTAAAAACGTGGTATTTTTTTAATTTTGCATTTGGTCCATAGGTAACGGGGAAAGAGGACTATAGCCCCCCCCCCCCCCCCCTTCCCCTGACTACGCTACCAAAAACACAAAGATTGTCGCCCTATACGGCAACATTCATACTGCACTGCAATCTTTGAAGTGTTTCACAACTTCGAAAAATTGTTCTATCTTGATTCTCTGGAGTGTTTATACTGCGGTTTGTCATCACAGCCGGTTGGCTATAGTCTTGGCTGACAGCGCTATGAAAACATATACTTATTTTATCACTCTAAGATACATGAAAATAATTTCAAACATGACATAACATATTTATGAAGTATAATCTCAATTTTTTTGTAATATTACGATACAATGCAAGAACTACAAAATTAACGTTCGTGAGCCGCGGTTTGCCGACCGTTGATCTAATGTACGGTATCATTTTTCAATAACAATTCACCTCTACCTCGCCATTTCTTAAGCACAAAATACTTTTAAAAAATTAGCCCAAAAAAATGCTCATTGAACATAATATTAAATTTCAATTAATGGAGCATGGGTGCCCTGGCCATACATGTACTCCCTATAACTGGTTACTTTCATTACCAAACAAAAATATCTAAGAAAAGACTTCTAGTGGATTAAATGAAGTTTATTAGCTATTGGTGAAGCAGAAAACCTTTTGCCAGCGTTTCGATAAGCTATGCTCAAGGCATGTACTATCTTTGTCAGAGCTAAAATGCGAAGTTAAAAAAACAAGCGTACGATAGATGAGAAAACACTTGATAAATCAGTCAAACGCTAACGCAAAAAATTACAACAAATTGGAAGCGAAAAACTGACAAATTAGCGTAGCGTGAAAAACAATAATATTACGTCATGGGGTTGAGAGTTGAGCAGCCGAATAAATGCTAGGGAGCTAGTTGTTTTAATTGTATTCCTAGTGACAACAATTGAGATGTTCGAGTGGATTATTATTTACTACTAAAATATTGCAGGAGGCAATGCACTTTACTTACCCCTACCTGCGCCAAATCACTTACAAGTAAAATTTAACTCCAAGATGTGAGATTTTAAACGTGTTTTGTACTTAAATTGCACGTAAAAGGAGGATTGAACAATCAAATTTTTTCAATTGGCTTTCAAATGTTATAAATTTAGTTGCAACAAATCGCTCTGAAGACGTGCAAAATGTAATCCAATGGCATTTAAATATCTTTTTTTCCAAAAATTTACAAAAAATCGCCAGCGGCTGGGGGCTTCGCCCTCAGACCTCCGTCTGTGATAAGCTTGATATACACTAGCTTTCTCAACACGTTTCTCAAGTTAGACTTTTGAACTATTAGTTTAAGCTTTCTGCCTTTAGCAAAATCCTGGTTAAGTGCAAACAGATCGCAGCTTCAGATTTTTCATTGTACGATGTCTTTGTCCCCAAAAACATCTTCTAAAAATTCTGATGACGTCATTGCACGCAATTTGTGGTTTGGACCCCCCTTACCAATCAAAAGTTCCTGGCTACACCTACGTTCCCGCGTGAAAGTCTTTATAACAACCGTAATATTCTTTTTGACGAAATGGTGTTAATTTTTTTCATAAACATCATTGCAAAGCCTCATGTAAAGAGTTTATTTGTTTCAAATTGTGACTGATAAATGAATCCAGGCAGCTTGACTCGTAGACCGAAACAACGTATATTTTTTGTCTTCAGCCAAAGTAACTCGAAGGAAATAAAAATATTGTAAAGGTATATGTTTGATTATTTCACTGTATAGCCTATGCATTGCAATACAAACTGTGATATCAAAAATTTAGTTCTTGCAAAACTGAAAAATTTTGGTTATCGAGATTTTAGTAAAATTTAACAAAACCGAACTACACGTTGAGTCAATTTAAACAAGCTTTGATCTCTAAACCATTTTCAATGATTAGCAGAATAATAACCAACCACATATCGAAAACTAATTAACAATTATAGAAAGCAAAGATACGATACATGAGAATCTACTTGAATTAGATTACAGTAGCGCCTGACGAGTTCTTAAGACGAAACAGACTGTTGTCTTACTGTGATTTTTATAATTGTAACCATAGAATGCTGAACAATCAAGATTCTAAAATGCAGAGATCAGAATGTAAAGATTGTAAAGTACTGACTTTAAATCATCTAGAACTTTTCATTATTTTACACATGCAAAACCAATATGCAAAAATAGTTGGATTATTACTGAACACAGTTTATACTTTGCCATGAAGAATTGAAGAGATTCTAAACATAAAACCAATGAGTGGTCGAGTGGATAGAACGTCTCAGAGCTGGGCAAGTCCGCAAGTTAGTCCGCAAGTCCGCAAATCCGCAATTGCGGACTAACGAAAAAAGTTGCGGACATGCGGACTTGCGGACTTTGGCAGTTTAAATTGCGGACTTGCGGTTGCGGACTATTTTTAATTTTAGGCCGCAATTCCGCAAGTTTTATACAAATATTGAAATTCCTTTTTATTTTTGTAAAATATTCATGTTTTTACCCAGTCAAACATCAGAAATCAGTTTAATTTTTTCGAGTCCAAGTTTGGCAAAAATATCAAGTTTTTCAAGTTCAGGGTGACAAAAATACTAAGTCTGCTATTCGATTTAATTGCTTTCTTTTTGTAGACATGCTGTTTTTTCGAGTTCGGCACAACAACCGACTTTTTTCGAGTTTAAGTTCAATTTGGCAGCCCTTGTTCAAAGTATAGCTTTGTTGTTTTTTTACCGTGAGTTCACAAAATTAGTCATTGTTGTATCATTTTTTGTACTGGTAGCCAGTGCCGTCGCCACGGTGGGGCCCAGGGGCGCCGTACACCCCTAATGACAGCTTGTGCCCCCCATTTCGGTTTACTCAGAAGCTTTTTTGGAGCATCACGTAACGACAAGACAACAGGAATAATGGAAAACGGAATAATAATTTTCAAACATAATTATCGTTTGAAGTTTTCACAATTGTTCGCAAAATTGCTGGCCACCAACTGCTGTATATAAATGTGACCCAATAATCCGTCTTATTACCACGCCTTTACGGATGTGTCACGAAATAGGGATGTATGGCTATAAAAGCGTTACCGGTATTTCGTTAGTGATTATGGCATGAAATAATACGTGAAAAATTTTTTTAAAAAGACTAGCTGTTTTTTTTTAGAGCATACTCAAGATTTATTTTAGGTCGCAGTCAGTCGCGCAACCTGGGGTAAGGAGCTAAGGGGGCTTCAGCCCCATTTAGCTAAGTCATTTAAAAAATATAACCAAAAAAAGAATAAGCGTTTGAACGTGTTTTGGACTTGACCTGAAGTATATGGGGGCTCAAGAGGCTAGACAATTTAAATCTTTTATTGACGTCTGAATTTTAGCAATTTACTGTAATTATTGATAAGGTTTTAAAACGTGCGAAATATGATTTAAATGGCGTTAAAATCTCTGTTTTTGCCGCAAAATCGCAAAAATCACTCAGCAGCTGGGGCTTTGCCCCCTTTGTGACACGCTTGAGTTGCAACAGTTGGTTCATCACGGGAATTAATTTAGACAATTTTTGTGCGAAAAACACTTACTTTTGGTTTAAGCATCTCTCTCTCTCTTAGCAAAACCCTGGTTGTGCTTCTGGTCGCATTAACTCATGAAGACAGATTTTTCAAGCGATTGTACGCGTACGGGCCGCATACGAAATGAGCTATAAACGCTGCCGGGCTTATGTGTGTCTTTTTTGCAAAGATGAATGCAAAATAGTAGCTTTAAAATATCAGTTTTTATGTGCCTAAGTTTAGTCTATTTTTATCGTGCCCCCCCATTTTCGGCTAGGGCCCCCTCATTTCGTTTGGTCTGGCGACGGCAATGCTGGTAGCGTGTGGTTATCTCGTTCCTACAGTATTTATAGAAACTAGGGACTAAAAATATAGTAATACGATTAGTGATATAAATGTTTTTTTGCCTTCTACTACGCTTGCCTTTTCCTGCCTTGAAAATAAAATGCTTTTTTAGAATATTTTGTTGTAAGCGGAAATACGAATTGTGCTTTGGTATTTGATGGCTTCTCACTATAACCCAATGGCTTTTAATTTTCAGATCCTTAGCTCAATTGTAGCATTTTTAAGGGTTCATCGGTGGGCTGTGCATTATGCTTCCATGCAGTTTAGGCACCTACTGTATAAGCATAACCGCAACCAGGAGGGCTGGGGGCTACAACCCCACTTAGCCAAATCACTTAAAAACTTTAACCAAAAATACAAGCGTTTTAATCTGTTTTGAGTTGGACCTGAAAGTAAGAGGGGCTGGGCAATTCTTAAATTTGCCATCCGAAAAAACAGCTCAGTAGCAAGTCTTGCTGTGGTACATTTACTACAATCAATGATTGCGGGTAATTGCTTTTATTGCGTGGAATGTATTTACCATGCACTTGCTATACTTCCCACAAAACACAAATTTTGACTTATGTTTGCTAATCAATTATGAGCAGATCAGTTCGGGACATGGTTGATAGCAAAACTCTTCTACTCGGTTCACAAAAAGTTGCGGACTTGCGGTGCGGACTTCAAATATTACGAAGTTGCGGACTTGCGGTTGCGGACTTCAAGAATTACGAAGTTGCGGACTTGCGGTTGCGGATTCAAGAATCCTGAAACATCGTTGCGGACTTGCGGTTGCGGACTAAGCTTTTTAACGTACAAATGCGGACTTGCGGTTGCGGATTAAGAAAATTGAA
>CAWYPQ010000129.1:0-22570 GCA_963965965.1 Trididemnum nubilum
GAATTTGAAAATTTTATGTTGTTTCGTTACTTCTCAAACAAAAAATATGTTTGTAGATACAAAATATAAAAACGGAAAGCAAATTCTCTACTAGCATACTTTGCATGTAACAATCCGATTAGCTGACCGTTTAGTAAATGAATTTATTCTAATTTTTTTTGTGATTATAAATAAGATATCTAAATTCACTGATGTCGTTAGCAAATTATTTAATGTTTCTAATTTGCTGCAACTGTCTTACGGCTTAATCGCATACAAACAATATTGTTGGTTCTGGATGTGAGGACCAGGGGCGTATTTAGGGGGGACATGGTGCCATGGCCACGTACCCCTTTGGGTCGTCAGTATAGTATTAGCATAGAATAGTATACAAAATTGCGGCATGACCCCTATTTGTAATTTGAGCAGAAAGTTCGAGCACAAAAACGGACAAAATCTGACTAATAACCTTTTTTTTTTCTATCTTCACCTAATTTTGGGCAGGAAAACGGACTGATTCTGAGTGAAGAAATTTTTCTTTTGGTCTTCATTATTCTCAAATTTCCTGGCACTCCCCGGTGAAAATTCTGTGTAAGCTAGTGGTGAGGACAATAGAAGTAGAATAGCTTTGAAGATTTTGATCAAAGATGAGAACTGGCAAATAAATATCTAGTCTTGGGATTATACTATCTTTTTTAATGTTTTTTCTAAACTTATTCAGCACTAATCCCAATAACAACCAAAGTTTGCAACAATTTGTTATAAGCGATCTCTGAAATAAAATCTGAAAGATTATCAAGACAAAATCGTTACGTTTGAGAATTAGACATTCTCTGTAGAATGATACGAATAGTGATAAAAAGAATGGTATTTCGATCAGTACAACCATTAATTGTAATTACAATGTTGGAAACAATTGTAATTTTTGCTTTTTAGTTCTGAAATCATTTGTGATGATACACTAGAAGGTAAGCCACTTGGGTACTACATAAGATTTTGGAAAATCTTATGACGAGCAATGATCAAATTAATTTGGGTTTTCTTCATGGTTTTCTTATATAAACGTCATAAAAACTGCAGAGTTTTTGAATTTTTGAGAAAAAATTACTCTCCAATATTAGACAACATAATCTTTCACAACGTAAGCAATAAAAAAAATTATTCGGACGCCAAAACCTATTACAGTACTCCAAATTATCCAAACCATTATTCTAAAAATTAACCAAGAATCCGACTACCAAGTTAGACCAATTTCTTTTTTTCTGATAATTCAAAAGTCCGTGAAAAATTGTACAAAAAATAGTTTGAAAAATCAACATTTACTACACTCCGTGCGACACATTTTGAAGGTTTTTTTCGTAAGTTCGAAGTAATTGCATTTTTATTTACCAAGTTGTATACAGACAGCAAAAAAATCGAACTTTTTTCTAGAAAAGACTGTCGTTTGCCCACCTCTCTATCACACGCGGTGAAAGTTTCACACTGCCCACTTTATTGCTAATATTTAGCCGGGAAGCTGGATGTAAATGCAAACTTTTTTCAAAATTTGGTTTGACCAGAGCGGTAATCGAACCCAAATCTACTGTATCAGCAGCAGACGCTTATCAACTCGACTAATGATAAAAATGTTGTTATAAAAAAATTTTATAATAGTGTTGTTATATACAGAATGCTATGCTGCACTTTTGATTAGGTTTAGCATTGCCAGATATACCATTGTGAGAATGAAACCGATAGTACCAGTTTTCCAAGTGAAAACTCTTACTATATTATATTAGACTGCGAATCTTCAGCTTACCAAAAATTACATCAAAATTCAACCAATTTTATTGACGTTTGTTACAGCTTTGTTATATACATTTACACACAAAATGTAAATGAGAAAAATTAGTGGTTTGATGCTTGTTCTTTTATAAACTTTTGTACAAAAAATACCATATTTTGTAGTGTTTAGCAAAAGGAACTACAAGAGTAACAAATATTCAGCTTGCAATTAATCCAGCTACAAAACTAATGTTTTAGATATTTTAGCACAATAGAAATAATCTTTTAATTTAATCCGTATTATCTCGGAATTACTAAATAAACTCCAGCTGCGATGCCGCGTCACGGCAATTAAACGCTTATTAACATTGTGCAGATAAAAAGCGAACCGATCGCTTCTGATAGTCCTTGACTTATGTTCAAATTAATTGAAGATCAAGGTTGCAAACATAATGACAAAAAGTTTGGACTTTTTGTCAGAAAATTGAGCTTCTCGAGAAGCAAAAACGGATTTTTTATCTTTTGTAGTTCGGGAGTTATTAACGTTTGAATTTGTTGTGTCGAATCGATCCCCCCCTGGGCCATTAATCAAAAAATTTTGCCTGGTCCGAATAGGGTTAATGCAAACTTCTCGAATCTGCAATTCGACATTAATGTCTTGTATTACTGTTGTGTCTACAATTGGCATTACTTTCACACCCTACTTCCTTAATGCAGAATGCGAATAAAGTCTATTATAATGCAAACATCTGGAACCTCCATTTTGATTTATGCTAATGTATCTGCAGTATCTAGTTAACTGAGAAAATGTTGTACGGCTGAAGTGTGCATGGTGTGTGCATTCAATAATTTTTTTTATCTTCCTTTCTGTCCTGACACTATAAAAAATTGCAAGACAAACCAAATATCAGTGCTTTTTCACAGTAATGAGAAGACAATTGTTGTAATATCTGCATTAGTTAAATACTTTTTAAATGTATTATACTTCCTCAACCGTAAAACAATTTGAATTAGTAGGTGACTCTGAGGAACATTATTTTTATCATAATTGTCTACTTGAGATTATTGTCTGTATTCTTAATTGTCTACCTGGCATTACTAGAAGTTAATTAGTCTTTTTAAGTCTATACGAAATGCTGAGAAATCGCATAAACATTACCAATATATGAAAACCTACTATTTAAGTCATTTTTCATTCAGGCTCATTTTGATAAACTGCAGCAATGAAGCATGTTAGTCCTTGCATCTGCTTTATTGATTTAGCCAAGTACTGCTAAAGTTGTGCATAATCTGTGCATTTCCCACCGTATATATCAGAGGTGGAGTCGAGGACACAAGACTCGAGGCCAAGGCCAAGGACACAAAAAAAGTCCGAGGCCAAGGCCAAGGACAGCCTTTCCGAGGACAGACCCTCTCGACGCCAAGAACAGGAATGCTCGAGGCCAAGGTCAAGGACCAAGAACACAGCTGCAAGTGTTCTCCAAAAAAAAGAAGTCTTCAAAAAAGTTTTTCAGGCAATCCCCAATTTATAGGCATGGCCAGAATTTTTGATTGGAAGAGGGGGTTCAAACCACAAATGACATGCAATGACGTCATCAAAAATTTTCAAAAGAGGAATTTTTTGTGGGACAAAGATATCACAGGATGGAAGATCTGAAATCGTTGCCTGTTGGCACTTAACCAGGATTTTGCAAAGGAAGAGGGCTTAAAGTAATAGCTGAAAAGTGCAAATATCTAACTTTGGAGACTTGTTGAGAAAGCTAGTGTAGCTCAAACTTATTACAGACAGGGGTATGGGGGCGTAGCTCGCAGCCGCCGAAGGCTTTGGGGGTCTGGGGGCGAAGCCCCCAGCTGCTGGGCGATTTTTTGTAAGTTTTTTGGAAAAAACAGCTCTTTTAATGCCATTGAATCTCATTTCGCACGTGTTCAGAGCCATATAAAAGCACTAAATTTTTGAAATTTGCAAGCCAATTGAAAAGATGAAATTGTTTGATGCTCCTTTTACTTGCAATTTAAGTCAAAAATAGAACTAGATGGACCGATTACATTGAGGATCTTGGATGGAATCGCTTGGGACTTCGCCCAAGCGAAATGATGGAGGTGATGGAAGACCGTGAGGTGTGGCGGCTCAATCTTGAGCTACTGCCCCCGCAACCCTCACGGAAAAGCGGGCAATGAAGAAAGAAGAAGAATACGTTTAATATCTTGCATTCTTGAGTTAAATTTTAATTGTAAGTGATTTGGTTCAGGTAGGGAATTGTAAGGTGCTTTGTTTCTTGCTACATTTTAGCAATAAATAATAATTCACTCGAAGATTTTCCTGAGAGATTTTTGTTTTATCATGAAAATAACCATTTATAGGAGTATATGTTCGGCCAGGAGACCCAAGCACCCTCAATTGAAGTTCAATGGTTTGCTCAATCAGCATTTTTCATGGCTAATTTTTTTAAAGGTATTTTGAGCGTAGGAACTGGCGAGGTGGAGGTGAATTACTGAATTGTTATTGAAAGATGATACAATAGAAGGTTACGCCTACTAACCATGTTACTGCCGGGCCTGATTTACATCGCGCTGGGCCCCTGGCACTTTGGGAATTTTTGCAAGATCTTGCTGCCAATATAGGTAGGTGAAGATCAAAAAAAGTCTTACCATCTGAGCGCGGGGCCCTGGCACTGTGCCATAAAATAAATCCGGCCCTGGTTGTTGCTTTACGTTCATAAAAAGGTTACATAAGGGCCTAGGCAGCAACGTTTAAAAGAAAAACTCTTAAACTTACCCGGGATATACATTTAAATTGGTTGGCAAAAATTGAGATGAGGTGGGCCCGGTGCCCCTGGTCTTCAATACTATTGTTTGTTACTGTTGTAAGCGAAAAATGCTAAAAAGAAACTGAAACTGAAGAAACAATGGGCTTTTTTGTCACATTTTTGTCATTGGCGAAATTTCAATTGGGGAGTAGCAAGGGTCCCCTGCCTCCCCCTGGCTACACCAATGCTCCAATTGCGAAAAACAAAAAATTTTTGAAAGTTTTTCGCGAGGTTTCTGGTGTTTTACAACAAAATTTTAGCGGTGAAAAATAGTGCTGTCCTCGAGCCGAGGACAGGGCAATTTTCGAGGATCTAAGGCTTCGAGGCCAAGGCCAAGGACTTGAGGCTTCGAGGCCAAAGACTTGAAAATGTGTCCTCGAGGCCAAGGACGTCCTTGAGGACTCCACCTCTGGTATATATGCATATTTTATTTTTATTTTCCGCATTTGTTTGGATACTACTGGCAGCAAAATGACCAGACAAAACAAAATGTCAATGTTTACGAAACCTAAATGCCCCATGTGTACTATGTGTCTTAAAAATAACCAGAAGATGATTTGTTATGATATTTGTAATAATTGGATACATTTTAAATGTATCTCTTTAACTACAAAACAGTTCAATTTATGAGGTGACTCTAAAGAACCTTATTTCTGTAATAATTGTCTACATGATATTACACCTTTCCAAAAATTAACACATTCTGAATTTGCTGGTTTTACCAAATAGCACAAATAGAATTGAGCAAGGAAATAAATCATGTATTAAATTTACTAGATGTGCGTGGTACATCAGAATACGTAAAAGCTTATGAAATTAAAAAAAGTTTTCATAAAGCAACTTCCATTTCAGTAACACACGTAAACATTTGAAGCCTTGCAAAAAAATTTTTATAAGCATGAAGAATTACTTCATGAAATGCAGGTTCAACCTGACATTATTGCCGTCACAGAAACATGGCTTGAACCCCCTAGAATCAAAACAGTTAAACTACCAGGATATAATTTTTTTCATACAGATGCATTAATAGCTTCATGTAATGGAACTGGTCTAGCTGGAGAAGTAGGTATGTACATAAAAGCATCTATAAATGCAACAGTAAGGGATCAGTTTCGCTTAGAACTTCCAGGTAGTGAAGATTTATGGATTGAACAACCACTTAAAAATGGTAAACAATGCTACATTAGTGTTATTTACAAGCACCCTAAAACCAACATAGAGCTATTCCATTATATTTCAACAAATGCCAAATACCCTAGGTCGGAAAATTTATATAAAATGCTTATAGATCATCTATATAGGATGAAACAAGCGATATAAAAAAAAAATTTGAAATCGGACTGTCCGTTAATGAGATAACGAAAATCACTTCTAGATGTCAGGTGAGAGTACGTAAAAACACAAAAATCAATTTTGAGGCCCTTGCTTATGGCAGAAAGTTGGTTTTTGTGTCTAAATATATGTTTTTGGTCGTGGGGAATCTAAATTTGGAATTTAATTAAGGCTGATGTCACTATAAAATTGTGTTTTGATAGTTTTTTACGTTTTTGGGGGGTAGATTGGGGTCAAAAATTGGGGATGAAGGATTGAATGAAATTTTGATACAAAATTATTTTGGGGTAGCATAAAAGTTGTTCTTTCTTTTTGATACAGAATTTACGATGGCAATTGATTAGCAATGTGTGTAAACAGAACAATTTGTTTTGCTGTTGTATCACAATCTCACTATTCAGCTACCAAGATAATGCAATAAAAACAGCACATAAAAATTTCTTCATTTAAGTGAAATGAAAGTATGGATATGAAAAGAGACAAATTTTGAGTGCCGTATTTTAGTTTTCATACAATGCAGCTGAGCAAATAACAATTCAGCTGCATGTAACATGTATCAAACATTAGTAGACGTTTTGGCCACAAATTATGCGTAGCATTAAGTTGGTCTTGCTGACTCATGTAATAAATGCTAGTCAATCACAAGATTGGTGTCATTGTTGCAATGGTGTTTAGAGCATTTTTGTTATAAAATACAATTTTAACCTTAGCAAAATCTTTATAAAGGGTGTTTCAAAAGTAACATACCAATATACTGGTATTATTTCTATAATATACCAGATTACCGGTATGTTTTTTTGAAACATCCTGTGTATACCTTTAAACTAATTTAGCTCAAAAATATCATGAGCAAATATTTTAATAATAAGTCAATTATGATGTTTTTGACGTTTTCAGGCCAGAGTTTTAATGTTTAATTGTTTTGCGTGCTTCTGACCTAAAGGCTACCAGCGCGGAAGCTTAGGGAAAAGCCACCAAAACGGCGACTACTTAAAACAAGCAATGCGAAAAAATTATCTTCCCACAGAATTCGAACCTGCAGCCTTTGGATTACCAGGCCACTGCTCTCCACTTAAGCTAGAGAAGACGTCTCCTCGCAAGCTTAATTTTGGCTATTTAAACCCAGAAATTTGTTTGTTCTATGATTTTAATAATAAGTCAATTATGATGTTTTTAATATAATATGTATGATATAATACGAGTATAATAAGTCAATTATGATGCTAAAATCATGAAACAAGCAAATTGCTGAGTTTAAATAGCCAAAATTAAGCTTGCGAGGAGACGTCTTCTCTAGCTCGAGTGGTAGAGCAGTGGACCGGTAATTCAAAGGCTGCAGGTTTGAATTCTGTGGAAAGACAATTTTTTCGCATTGCTTGTTTTAAGTAGTCACCGTTTTGGTGGCTCTTCCCAAAGCTTCCGGGTTGGTAGCCTTTAGGCCAGAAGCACGCAAAACGATTAAACAAAAATGAACAAATATGTTGATGCAAATGATAAAATATTCTACACGTGAGTTCATCTCCAAATCACTGCTACTGTATGTCATTTGAAAGAATAAGTAACTAGCTTTGCAAATTTATTTATAGTACAATTGCAATTTTACTTGGAATGAAGTTAAACGACCAGCCAGTTGGTCGAGCGGAAACGCGTTCGTCTCTGGAGCGGGAGGTCAAATCTCGGGCCAGTCAGGTCAGATAGTGTTGCCAACGGCTCGATACTGCGGCAACATTTCTTCGAAAGGAGCAGTGTTGCTTGGGCGCAATGACGCGGAGATGGGCCCACAAACTCATTACATGCTTCAGCGAAGAAAAATTTAATTTTGATTTGATAAAGTTAAATGACAATTGAAATCACTAGCACAAAAGAATATCAAGGTCCTGGGAGAAAACAGCACATCTAAGCACACTCAAAATTACTTAATACATGAGTATTGACCTACGTGAGTAAGCAGTTCAGATATTTGATAATATGGTATTGTTTAATAATTTGTTTGTTGTAGCCTATATCTTTTTCATAATGAGCACAATTAATCAAGGTAATCCTAATAACATTGAGATGCAAACTCTAATTGACCTTCTTATTAAATGAATACCATTAACAGTCTAGGTTTGTTATTTTTTTTCAGTTATTTGATAATTATTGTGTAAAGTTTGAATATAAACGGCCAAAAAATCGAACATTTTGCTCTAAAATTAACTAAAAAATTAAAATTTTTTGCATGCAAGCTCTAAAACAATGCATGCGAAATTGGTGAGAATGATCAAAATAACTTTGATTAATTTTAGTTAGCATTTTATATAGCCTAATTTGAACAAACAATCACTAATTGATACCATTTGGTGAAATATAATCAAATGAAAATCACTCATGGCTACTAACTTATCGTGAAGCACCGGAGAGAATGATCTCTGATTATTGCTCAATAAGGTAAAGTTCTTGGTTCTGTTAACATAGACCAGCCATATTTTTGTCGCATAATTATGAAACAACTGTAATTGTTATGAAACAATCAGTTGTTGTATTCATACAGAGCAAGCAATAAATTCAAAATTTGAAAAAAGTATGAATTTTTGGAAGCTTGTTTCAAAAAATGTAGCATAGGTGATGAAGATTACAATTGTCATCGAAAAACGAAAAAGCATAAAAAATGTTTGCTGTCAAGACTTTTGGGCACATTTGTTTTTTTTTATTTGGTGCAATCCTTCATTTCCATTTTTGGGCCTCAACTTGGCCCCCAAAATTAAAAAAAACTTCAAATAAAAAACTTTCCTGAAAAATTATCATAAAAATAACCTAAAATTGCGATTCTTTGCCCCCAAAAACATGTATTTAGACACAAAAACCAAGTCGATACGATTAGTAAAGCTTGTAAAATCTAAATTTAAAATTTTTCATACTTGTGTATGCCATCTAGTGGTAACCTTCAATATCTCAGCAACCACTGGGCCGATTAGAAAAATTTTTGTGCAGGCTGTTCAGTACGCCAGAGTTGGGTATAAAAATGATTATATAGAATATATAGAATAGTTAATTGACTCTTTTCCAGAGGTTGGGTGTAAAAATGCTCAATTTTTTTTTGAAATATAATGGAATAGCCCCATATTAGACTTTCAAACTCATCTTTCAAAAAGCATCGAACAATTAAACAAAACAAACAGGAAATTTTATATTAGCCGAGATATGAATATTGACTTTTTGAAAGTCCAATCGAATTCAATGATAAAACAATACTATGATTGCATATATAGCCTTGGATGCTTATCATTACTTCACAGTTTCACAAGAATTACAGCATCAAGTTCAACTCTGATTGATCATATCTACACCAATGATTTAGAACAAGATAAGAAATGCTCTGCAACATTCTTTGAAGTTTCAGATCACTTACCACTACATCTAGTGATAAATTGTGCTGTGAAATATAATAAGCCTTTGTCCTACACATACCGAAGTATGAAAAATTTTTCACCTGTAGAGTTTCTTAAAATTTACATGTGCAGTAGAGAGAAAAGCATGTCACAAAAACAGAATCAATAAATGATGATTTTAAAGCTTTTGTTGATGTACTAAGATTTACATTAGACAAACATGCACCCATTAAACAAGTAACACACAAAATCCTTAAACTATGCACAAAACCATGGCTCACAAAAGGCATTCTAATATCTATTAAAGTAAAAAATGAATTGTTTGCATACACAAAAAAGAATCCAGCAAGTAATGAGTTTCTGTAGAAGCACTATAAAAAATATCGAAAAAATTGATACACACAATTGAACTTTCAAAAAAGATGCACTATGAACATTTATTTGATGCGAATAAACACAACAATAACAAAGTTTGGAAAATCATAAATGAAATAATAAACTACAAGAACAAAAAATTGGGCTTTATACCAGATACTGTAATTGACAGCAACAACAAGTTGCAGACAATTCCCTTTAACATTAGCTGTGCATTTAATGAATACTTTGCTAATGTTGATGCTAAAATGGCTTCAGTAATATCCCCAAAAGACATAAGCAAAACCTCACTTCCTAGCTTTCCACAATCTCTATTTTTAACACCTATAACTGAGCAAGAAATGATAATGCAATTGAACATCTCAAACCCAAATAAAAGCACAGTTGTATATGATATTTCAATCAAATTCATTAAGCTTTCTACTTGCGTAATTGCACCATTACAGGCTTTTTTGTACAACAGATGCCTCACAGAGGGCAATTTTCCACAAGTGTTAAGAGTTACCCAAATAACACCAATATACTAAAAAAGAAACAAAAATACTTGCTCCAATCATGACCAATTTCCGTGCTCTCTATCTTTAGCAAAATTCTGGAAAAATGTATTTATTTTAGGTTATCTTCATTTTATTAGATTACCGCTTGATTACTGACAGTCAATGTGGTTTTCGACCTGGAGTCTCCACATCTGATGCTACATCGAATTTACATGATGAAAATTCTATTTAATCTCGACAAAAAAATGATGTGTGATGCACTTTCCTTGATCTAGCAAAGGTTTTTGACACAGTCAATTATTCAGTTCTACTAAAAAAACTTTCCTGTTATGGCATTAAAGGAATAGCACTTCAACTATTTGAAAGTTTCCCAAATAATAGAAAACAATACACTGTAGTCAAAAGTCTTTGTTCATCGTCTTAAAATATCACTGGCGGTGTTCCACAAGGGTCAACATTGGGTCCTTTATTGTTTATAATAATTAATAAACATCAACGATTTAGTCCAAACCACAAATTTCAAAGTAAATCTATTTGCTGATGACACAGTATTAGTATAATGTCACACAAAAGCGTAGAAACCATGCAGAATCAAGTCAATTGCAAAATGAACCAGGTGGGAAAATGGATGAATGCTAACAAACTAACTATCAACTATTCTAAGTCTAATTTCATGTTATTTGCAAGCAAAAAGAAAAAAAGAAAATTTAAACTTGAGATCAACAACAATCACATAACTGAATCTGAAAGTGTAAAATATTTAGGTGTAATAATCGATAACAAACTTATTTGGAAAACACACATTGAACACATTTGCTCAAAGATTGTCAAGGGGTCTTGGGCTCTAACAAGACTGAAAAAATATGTCAGTAAACAAACATTGATTAAAATTTACTACTCCATGATCTATTCGCACTTGAGATATTGCATAACCACCTGGGGCTCTGCATATAAAACTACATTAATGCCATTGATTAAATTACAAAAACAAATTGTTCGGATTATAGGAGGATGTGATTATCGTGATTACACTGAACTAATATTTCAGGATATGAAATTACTGACACTAAGTGATATATACTTTCTTGAAACTGCGAAATCTATGGATTGTATCCACAACAAGGAAAACAATATAACCTCTAATTCATTCAAGACAGCTGCTTCAATTCACCAACACTACACAAGATACAAAGAAAAAGGTAACTATTACATCCAACCAACTAGTCTTTCCTTCGGAAGAAAAGCAATCAATGTAAATGATCCTGTAATCTGGGCCAAAATTCCCCCATCCCTAAAAAATATCCCCCAAAAACATTTGCAAGAAAACTTAAGGACCATTTAATCTCAAAACAGCAAGGTACTATTACAACTTAATAATGTTAAGATATAGTTGAAATGCACCGGTAAACGAAATTATTATGATGCCAACATGAAAAATGTTTTTATTCCTATTTTTGGGGTCATGGTAGTGTTTATTGATAATGCCAACTACTCATTTTGCGGCTTTTCTTAGCCAAAAAATGTAAAATGTTACACACTAAGTTGATCAAAATGTTGTAAATATGTAAGTGCTGATGTTATGTTGCTTTTTTCTTTTGCTGTTTTTTACGGTAGCATTAGACTTTAAAGACCGTATGGTTATTTACTCTGCTTCCATGCCAGTGTCACGAATAATAATTTTGAATGCCTTTGATATAATTGTTTGCTGTGTTTTTGCGCGTACATGACTGATTTACTACTTTTGCCACTTTTTCCGATTTAGAATATTCCAGATATTCAGGATAGTTCCATTCCAGTATTTTCCACTATCTTCTACAGGAATCGATTGTTTGGGTTGTTTACGACTTGTATTTGCTATATTTAGGCTTAAGGTTGTGACCTCATAATTATGTCGAAATTTGTTTACCATAAGCTCGCGTATTTTTTTATTGTGACGTGTCATGGATTTTTCTTGTATATTCGATAGCTTTTGCCGTGGTATAAATAGGCGGGTCGCATTGCATTCTATATTCTAACATTCTAAGAGTGGGTGATTTTTAGATGTTAGTTTTGTAAGCAGTTAAGCCGAGTTTGTGTATCAGGGGTTGGCTCGTATAGCCGTTTAGTGAGAAGTTTACTGGAGCGGTTTTGCTCGGTGAAAGTAATTTTTGTCTTTTAATCTTAAATAGAAGTTTTAATTTAAGATTGGTGTGCTGCTTTCTGAGATTCAGAAAGCTAAAGGAACTATCAACTGCCATTTTTGATTCGTCAATTGACATCTCAGTTGTTCTCTAGTTTAAGCCAACTTGGGCGATTCTAGAGATTAAAGGTTGTATAGAGTATCAACGATCGCGATAGCCAGACATGGAAAAAATTAACTGAATTGAATTGAATTGAATAGCATAACTTTGGGTTGCCCAGGAGGCGCCATTGGCCCCAGTACCAAAATGGGGAACTAATTTTTTAGTTCATAATATTAAGTTTTAAATTTTAGATTTTAAGTTTTTTGTTACTGTTGGTAAACACCCCTAATGATCCTTATTACAAGTGAAACAGACTGTAAGGATTTAAATTGCCTATTTTTACAAGTGACGTGCACTCTAATCTGATAATCATTCAGAAAGTCGTCAACCATTCAGGCAAACGCAAAAACATTGATTGGTATTTTGTCTGAAAATTATAATTGGACAAACATAATCATTATATTCTTTGTTTTTACCTCGCTTGCGTTGTTTTCAGTTAAAGCTTTGAAATTCTTAGAAGGAAATGGTTAGCCAAGATCTGTTTTTTTTAAGTCTTGCTTTGCTAGATGTTCACTTACCATCCAATTGTGGCCTTCGCGATTGAATTCACAAAACGCATGAACTAAACTGTCACCGGTGAATATCCCAAAGACCCCATCAGTGCTATATCCATGCGAATGGATGACGTCACAGTTCTTAGCAGTTAAAGAAACTGCTCTATGATCGATACTTTCTGGAAATTTTGAAAATACTACTTTGATTCAAACTACTAGAAAATGCAAATTTCAAGGCAAAAATAATACCAATTGGGTTGGAAAAAAAATTATGAAATGGTTGTCTTCGCTATTTCCTAATTTTTCTTGATTAATTTAGAACATCACATGATATTATACGCAGAGTTTGAATCGCAACACTTCATTCAAATATGTATAAAACTAATCATAAAATTTAGACTGCGGCACAAATATTCAGAAGAGAAAACAAACCATTGTTTGCTTTTGATAAAGAATATTTGACAAGCAGTTTTGACTTTTAGCTTAACCAAAATTTTGAAGTTGTTTTGACGTAAAAATCTATGTAAACCGACTCCAGAGTTTTTATAACAAACGACGCTCTTTTACACAGGAACTAAAATGTGCTCAAAAATAAGAACTCTGTGGGAACCAAGCAAATGTAATGTTTTAGGCGAAACGACATTACAAGCAAACCACAGACTCTTTATTAGTAAACTAGCACCAGACAGTTTTGTAAATTTTTCTTCGCGGTTCATGTGTTTCAGAATATGCCAATTCGTCCAATCAGCGTGATTTTTTTTTACGCTACTCGTTCTACAAATAGGCTATGTCCAATTAAGTTAGTCCAATACGCGAGACCGCAAAAAAACTTTGCAACAAGAGCAAGCCTTTTTTTCATGCTCTTGTCTTTTTCTCCACGCGTTTGTTTCTAGCCTACTAAACAAACAGTTAATGGACAAACCGTTATGAACAAATTTTACAAATTTTTTATTTCTAACACGAGTAACCAAGCCCTACCAACAACAAATGTTGCGGAGCCAACCCACCGATTTGTTTAGGATGGCAGCACTGACCTACCCAGCCAGTACACGTTAGTATCTTGCGCTACTACAGCTTGTGGCCTGTTTACTGCATGATATGCCGCTCTCGCACTTAATTGGCAACTTTGACTGCGACTCCACAACGAATTGAGCATTTCTGCCTCTGCGCGCAGTTTCAACGCAGCCTAAGTGTATTTGCAATGAGTTTCAGCGCAATTGCAGTGCGGTTTTAGTGCATTCGCTGTGGAGTCTCAGCGTATTTGCAATGGAGTCTTAGCCATTCGCAGTGGAGTCGCAAACGAGTGAATTCTTTTTTAATTGACCAAAAATTTCTCAATTTGCAGCGCAGTCTTCGTGGAGTCGCACAGGAGTCTCTGTGGGTTTGCATTGAATTCGTCATCAAATTGACGAAGACTCCGCTGAGACTGCCTGCAAACCCATGAAGACTGCAGTGAGATTCCGGCAAATGCACGGAGACTGAGCTGCGAATCATTTAAGTTTAACGGAAATGACGTAGTTGATTATTTTGTAATAAATTTGATTTTGCAATATAATGAGTGGTGGTAAGGTAATAGTAAAAAAATTATTCTGTGATTGTCAGCTGTTAGGTAAAAAAGTAGGGTCTAAAACTAAAAATTCTTTTTCTGAAGCTAATGAAACTACTGAAGTACTGCCGAAAATTGCAGAAGTGAATTCCATAAACCATGAAATTGGCAAACTTTCTAACAAAACGCTAATACTGATTTGGAAAACATAAAGACTTTGAATTTTTCAGTAGCCGGTGTTCACTACTATATTTTTTATAATTTGGAACTTTTGGCAATTTTAGAAATTTTTGGAGTTTGATTTCAAATTGACTTTTAAAGGGCATTAATCATTGATTTAACTCATTTATTGCAAGTTGTCATGTTGCCCAATCCGGATTTTTTTTCTGAATAGTTAAAATCTTTTTCGATAAAGCCATTTAATGTCAAAAAATAAAAAACGGGACAAAAATGTTGGTATAATCAATTACAGTGGTCTGCATTTGAACAATTTTTTTCTGCTGATTAAACAATTAAACCGTATTCTGCCTAATTTGGGGCGCTGAGTTCAAAAATCACATTAGTTTTTGCCTAGCACGTCAATATTTTTTACAAAATGCATTTCAATCTTTTGTAGATTTAGAGAAAAATCATGCTTTTACTGTCAGTCTGCATGAAAGAAGTTGATCTTGACAGAGAGTTAAATTGCACAATGAAGCAAAGTCTGTTTTGTTCGTGCAAGGTGTACATTTGTAAAGTACTTACAATTCGTTTTCAAGTTGACAATCTATAATACGCAGTATAAACTGTACATATTGTCAGCAATACATCATTAATGTAACAAACTTTTAACACAGCTTGTAAAGGTAGCATCACCTTTAAGGAACAAGCTTTTGCTTTTTAGATTTTCGAGAGAGCTCAAAACTTTTCCCATCCCTCATGAGGCACCAACAGTAATCTGCTATCATCCTAACGTTCCATCGACCTTGGTATCTCTTCTCCATAATTTTAATGTCTTGGTGAAATCTTTCACCTTGGTCCTCACTTAGGGCTCCCAAATTTTCTGCAAAATACTCTAAATGACTGTGAAAAAATGTACTTTGACACTTATGTTACAACCAAGTTTGTGAAAGTTATCTAGCAAAGCTTTAACAATTTTTTTGTATTCTGGAGATTTGGTATTGCCCAGACAGTTATTTACAACCTAGCTGAAAGCAACCCAACCAATTTTCTCCTAAGGGTTCATTGTTTCAATGAACTCTTTGTCTTTTAGGAGCTGTTGTATCTTTGGTCCATCAAACACGCCGGCTATTAATTTTTCATCGCTTAAAAACGAAAAGTTCTGGCTAATGTACTTGAAGCACTTCCCACTTTTATCTTAGCTTTTTACATACTGTTTCATTAAGCGTAGCTTAATGTGAAGCGGTGGTAAGAGTTCTTTGTCAGGAGATACCAAACTTTCATTGAGAATATTCTTTTCTCCAACTGTATACTCATTTCTCTTTGGCCATTGCTCACGAATCCAGTGCTCATTTTTAACTCTACTGTCCCACAAACACAAAAAGCAAGGGTATTTGGTATAACCCCCTTGTTGACCCAACAGAATGCTTAAAACTTTTAAGTCTCCACATACCATCCATTTATGTTCATCATATTTTATTTTCGTTAATAACATTTTCATATTTTGATAAGTTTCCTTAAGATGAACGCAGTGGCCAATTGGTATTGCAGCATATCTATTGCCATTGTGCGACAACACACACTTTAAACTAGCTTTACAACTGCCAATGAAAAGTCTCCATTCTGTTGGGTGGTATGCACAGCCCATCGCTTGAATAAGACCAGCAACATTGTGACAATATACAAATGTTTCCTCCATGGAAAAACATTGCACCAACCCTTTTTCTCTTCGCCTGTTCCAGGAATATGTTGTGTTGGGAGCAAGAAGGTTGTTGTGTTGTAACGTGGACCCAAGGAGTTCTGCAGATTCTTTTGGCCGGTTTAGGTCACGAACCAAGTCATTCAAAAAGGCTTGCGTAATCAATATTGGGGATCTGTAGTCAGCTAATGGTTCATAACAATCGTCTTCTAAAGAACTCTCCTCTGTTGTACTGCTTTCTGGTTCATCAACTACTTCAGGCAAGAAAGTAAACAAAGGTGGAGGAAGTTCAGCAGAGTTAGGTATAGGTCTGATGCTAACGGAAGGTTTGGGTACTTGATGTTTTCTTTGCTTTTAGAGCTGAAACCAGCAACATTGGTAATACAGAAATAACAATCGTCAACATGTTTGGCTTGTTCCATTCAAACCATAGGAATTACAAACCCAATAGTTTGTCTTTTTTGTTTTGTCCATTGCCTTAAGTTTTCAACACATGTCCTGCTAACCTGGTGCGGAGCCCAATTCTAGTCTTGATCTTCTAATTTAACTCCAAAATATGAAAAATATGCTTTTTTCACGAAGTCTGTAATTCTTTGTCTTTGTTTAAAAACAGTACAAGAACCGGAGATATAGCAAAAAAACGTTTCGATCAAGCTTGCACTTTCTTCGCGATGACGAAAATGTAGCCATTGATTACAGAAAAGCAGTTCACAATTATTTAGGCAACACAAAAATGCTTTTATATAAATCTATAGCTATTAAACAAAGTTTCCTTCAAAATTCTTCTGAAAATAAACTTCATATTATTCTCTCTAGGCTTAATGTAACTAAAACAGAAGGGTTGGCAGTGTAACCAGAACAGATTTACACTGCCTACCATGTTGTTTTTTTTGAAGAACATTTTGCATATACTGTCTGCACTGCCGTTTAAATTGACTACCCCTAACCCTGACAGTAACACTGCCTGCCCTGCCATTTTAAAAGTCTAAAATGGCAAGGTAGGCAAAGTATGCAAAATAGTTCTCAAAAACGGTTCGGTGACATGGGCAGTGTAACACTTTCTGCACTGTCACCCTTCCTATCCAGTATGCAGCCGTTTTAGAATGTTAACCCTAATTCTACGCATAAAACAGTCTATCTTCCTGCACTGCCTTGTGCCTACCCTGTCATTTTAGAGCAGACTAAACACAGTTTGGAGGTTTAGGGCATATGAGCTTATAACTTGTAGGCTATAATTACAATAACTGACTATATGCATGGCATTCATTTCGCAAGTGGTGAATATGGTGATTGGTGAACACATTGAAGACTGAAGAGCACCAAACAATTTTAAAATCTTAAACATTATAAAGCAGTGTTGCTTGTTTTTGATTTTAGGCTAACAGTTGTATGTATGTATGTATGTACGATATCAATAAATGTAACAAGCAATAAAATAGTTTATGACCACAGAATTCAAAATGCCTTTAAAATGCTTTATATGCAATATTATATTTTACATTTTGCGATAAAACGTGACGTGATAAGCAAAAACTGATTACATTCTCGGAATCAGTACCATTAAATTATATAAAATCAACTTTTGTTTGGAATTCAGCAAAATTGATGCAGACCAGAGTTATTTTTCACGTAACTATAGAGTTAAAATTCAAATTAATCAAACGTATGCTGTAATTGATGGTCTAATTAGGATGTGCATTTGCAGCTGAATAAATGAGTGTCGTTTGGTTAGATTTGTGTAATACTTAGGTTTAAAATTTATAGCTTCGTAAAAGGTTACTTTCAGCAACCATATCCCAACACAACTAAAAAGCACCAATCTGTTTATTATATTATTACTAGGTGAGGCGCGCATCCATGATTAAGGATAATAGAGTCTTTTTTGCGTGAAATTTTTTGCCGTAAAAATGTTTTAATTTGGCAACGTGCTACGCAAATTGCATGGTGCAACTTACGAGTATCACATACTGAGGTCTGAGAGCGAAGCATCGAGCTTCTGGGTGATTTTTTGTGATTTCTCAGAAAAATAGCCATTTTAGCGCCATTTGAATTATATTTTGTACCTCTTTGGAGATATTTGGCCGAACAAAATTTCTATTATTTGAAAGTTAGTTGAAGAATTAACTTGACCAGCTTCATTTATCCCCCCAACCTTACTCACAGGACAACTGTCAAATACATAACATACCTAAACGCTTGCAATTTGGGATTAATTTTTCTATGAGATTTGGCTAAAAAGAAAGGCTAAAGCCCCATTGGTTTCTTATCTGGTTACGCGGCTGTACTAGGCTAGTTTCATATTTTAATCGCACTGATAATTTGGAATGATTTTTTCTCTCGTCTTTTTTTACGCTACAGTTACGTAACTCTAGCGCTGATAGTAGAGGAAAAGACGGTGACTAAAATAAAATAGTAATTATAAATGTAATATTAAACTGCTGTAATTTCAAGAATATTTACCATTTTATTGCGTGTGTGATTTTCAAATTAAGTTAAGACAATAAATGTTGAAAAAAGTTTAACATTTTGATTGGTTAATGTTTAGCTCAAAATTTTACAATTAAATAGTTTTAAAGGCTTTTGTTTAATTATCAATAACGTAGAATTTCAAGTTTAACCATAAATTACGAAGCAGTCTTACCGGTAAAACTGCTGTAATTTGTAAATTTGTTGTTTTCACATTAGCTGAAATTAAATTTTTACAGCTCTATAAAGAAACCAGTAGCGCCTTAAAATGGCAAAATATCGCAGTAACGAACCGCAGGTATTATTGGAAAAATACCGCTGTATAGGGCTGCCGGCGCCAAAAGAGTAACGCGGTACTCTCTAGCTATAATCTGTATACATTACCTATAATGTCGCAAAAAATTAAAAAGTTTTATTAAAATTTCTTTGCGATTTTGATTTTAATTTTGAAAGTTTGTCTTATTTGTTTGCTGTTAAATTGAAGCTGCCCCAACTGCACTTCGACTGCTTTGCGACCAGAGTCGCAGCGAAGTCGCAGTCAATTTGGCCAAAGTGTGAGAGTGGCATTACTATTACAAATCCAAAATGAAAATAGGCTACATTTTACCAAAGCAAAATACTGGACGTATCGAAGAACTTTTGTTGCAAACAATGTGACTTAAACCTTTTCCATTTTGCGCGTAAAATCATCTAAACATAGCGATTAGCGATCTTTTGAACTGGTAAAAGCAACTTCAAAAATTTCATGCGTGCTGCCATTTATTTCATGTAATTCAGCGATACATGCAAAACCAAGCAAAAACTAAAATCAATGAATTAAACAAGACCATTATGTTGGTATACTTTGAACTGGAAGTGAATGCCCATAACAATGGCAACATTTGTGATTTTTACCCGTAATTGTTTCAAAAAATATTATTATAAGCAAAATGGTAGAAACGCTTTACGATTCTAAAATAAAAAATACAGCCAAAATGCAAAAAAGCTTTAAAAATGGCGTTTTGCTAAACACTTATGGCATCTTCAGAGCTATAAGAAGACACAATTAATAATCGTTGCTGATTTTTGTCATGAAAATGGAATTTGTCACACCGTGTTAAATTACTGCAATAATCCGTGTGGCTTAAAAAAGTACGAAAAATTATTGCAATATAAAAACTTAATTGCACTAATGCCACATGAATATCTAACGTAATTCAAATGGCTAACAAAGCAACATTAAAGTAATTTAGCACGATTTCACTAGTTCATTTTTCATTGCAAGAGTTAGCAACTAATATCAATTGTGTTTTTTTACCGCTCCGATAATGCTATTAATGTTTACAGAAACGTCAGTTTTTTAACTGCATGTGCTTGCATTTTGGCTGTACTTTTTAATTTAGTATTTTGTGGCTAAATGACTAAGCAAGCATGGAGAATACTGCCCTAAAGTTTATCTTGCAGTAGCTACTGGATATCACATCTAAATTGCTTAATAATTAAATAATTCCTGAAGTGAAAAACACAGAAATAATTTAATAGTTTACAGAGACATCATGTCTTACGATCCTACTTCATTTGACAACACCTTAAAGATGCCTCCACGTCTAAATGGGTAATCGGTTCAACCCGTAATCACGCAGGTGAGGCGAAGCCCCCATTGTGGCAGTTTCGAGGTCAAATGTCCTCATTCCCGTATCCCCGTGTTTTGAAGTCAACTGACTTCATCATCAGTGTGTACAGGAGTCGACACATTGCAAGGAATTTTGACCCCTAAATTAACCTGACTCAACTGGTAATTTTGAATGACCAATCTATCGGTATAAGCAATAGCCCTCGTTTCTTAAATTCAGTTACTAAACCGCAAAAACTAAACTTTTTCCACGTACTGCCCCAGACTCGAGTTTCGTATGATACCAATTTCATCGCCAGGGCTGATGTTTTCACCGAAATTCAAAATCTATTTAAACTAGCCCATAAAATTAAAATTTGGTTATGAAAATTATTACAATTGTAACCATGGTGACCAAAGAAAAAAGTGTTTACGATTAATGCAATTTAATAACTACGTGCTGATAGCCACAGATATTCTTTGATTCACCTACCCAATTGTTTGCTGAAGTTTCTCTGCAGTTCTTGCATCTTTTGCGACAATTCTTCAAATTCCACTCTAGAAACACTTTGCTCGGTTTGGTCACGGCTGTCACCTTTTTCTCCTGCGGCAAAGTAATATTAAGTAAAGAAAGATTCTTTCACTGAAAAAGCGGTAACGATTTTGCGCCTTGGTTAAACAAGTTTTTGCGCTTTTGCGCCTTGGCCTTGAATAAACAAGTTTGTAAACAAAGTCGGAGTTCTCGAAGACGTCCTTGGTTTAGAAAACGTTTTTTTTTTGGCGCATTTGAAGTCCTTGGTCTTGAAGCTTAAGTGCTAAGCCTTGGAATCAAAGCACAGAAGTTTACGAAAATGTCCTGTCCTAGGTTCGAGAGCAGCACTACTGTTTGATTGGTTGAAAAGAAAAATGACCTAAAACTTTTGGTCTGCTTTCAATTCGTTTCCTTTCTTTGTTAAAAAAAAAGCAACGCAATAATCATGTCATCATAAACCATATTTTAAATAACAATGTTTGAAAGCTCTATCGAAAAATGAAGGGAGCAAGAGGAAGTGTAAAATAGTTCTTGTTATTGCTATTGATATTTCTGGTGCAGGTGGTACAAACAGCAAAGCACTGAAACCATCCAGAATATAACCAGGGTTCTTTTTATTTCTGCTTATATTTTCGGCGGCGTTGATCAAAACAGCAAAGCACTAGAACTATCCAAGACTATGAAAAGGGGTCGGTGGGTATAGACACAAACATTTTTGAGGTGTTAATGCTAAAATATGACAGCACGTATCTGAGCGTGGATTCAGAAAAAAGTACACGTGAGTGATAAAGAAATGTAATGCTGTTACCAGTGACAGCCTCTTTTGCTAAGTATGTATTTCATAATATTCGTGATATAACTAACAAAACTTATGTAAGCAAAAATTGCAAAGATTTTTTTTGTTTTTGAGATCAGATAGAACAACTCCAATCACTGGCAAGTGATCTGGGGGCAAAGCCACATCCGCCGAACAATTTTTGTGTTAAAAATTGCCGTTAGTAATCCCAAATTGTAAACTGCTGTAAAAACCCAAGTTTTAAACCAAAGAAAAAACGCTATCAAAAATAATTGAACGAGTGAGTTTTGAACAACTAAATATAACTATGATTTGTTCAAATGCTTGAAAAGATGCGTGTTGCACTTCATAAACTTTTTACTCGACGTCGTGAAGATGAGGAGGCGAAGCATCCGCGAAAAATTCGGGCACTGTTTAAAAAAATGAGGATTTATTATTTTTACGTTTTTACAACTGTGAATCTTTCAAAGGGGGTCTCGGGACAAAATTGTAGAATGTCACCAATGTCTTTTTCCTTATTGATACAGCTCTGCTTGGATTCTCAGGATACTTTTTGTCATTAAATAGTTATGTTAAATTTTGCAAAGTGTCTTTTGGCGGCCAAAAAGTGCGCGCTCATTTATTGACAAGCAATAGGCCATAAAGACAAATCACGCGCACTAAAACGTATAGAAAAAATTGGCTTAAAATTAGGATTGGGAAAATACGGAATACTATAGTATTTTAACTTGACTTTTATCACATTTTTCTTTTTTCAAATTGCTTGGAAAATATAATCGTGTAATCTTCTTTAAAAGTCACAAAAGTTGTTATTTAAAAAAAAAAAAAACGATGAAATTTTTCAACTAAGATTTGCGGACTTGGTTATCAACCCTGGAACTTG